>CAXHSM010001491.1:2260794-2313000 GCA_964019185.1 Maratus speculifer
ACGTAATTGTAAATCTATGACTCAACTGCTAAAATTGGGTTTTCAGGCATTTCACACCTAGATATGACTTGGCGTTCTGAATGGATTTTAATTTTCGAATCAAGTTTAAAATTATTCTAGAATTTTAGCCATGGACACTATGAGGTGATTGCCTCCCAATCTAATGGTGTTTATTGGTAGTACTTTTAAAAAAAAATAAAACATTAATGGGGCAGTTCTCTTCCAACTTGTCAAAAATCCTAGAAAACTGACTCAATTTCCCTACCTTTCATAAACTAACTATTGTAGCAAATTCAATGAAATTGTTTAAAATGTTACATAAAATATGTTTAAAGAAAAAAAGATTGATGAAAGATATTAAAATTAATTAGAAAAACTTGATTAAGTAACATACTATTTGTTTAATTTTTGTATGTACAGTTGAACCTCAAAAATCCAGATAAAGTAGACTCCCTTAGATCTGGAACCCTAAAAACCAGGGCCGTGCTAAAGGGGGGGGGACGAGCCGGACATTTGCCCAGGGCCGCCAAAATTTGGAGCCGCAAAAAAGTTGGTGTTGCTTTTACATTTTACCAGATTTTATGACTATTTGACTTGTCAGGCGCAATCCGAGCCTGACAAGTTGGTTACTAACTATTTATTTATTAACTATTATTAACTATTTATTTTAAACTAAAACATTCGTAAAACTACTGAAAACACATTCGCAGACATTATTATTCATAGGCGTCCATATATTCAATTCTTTGCGTGGACCTGTATATCATTTTATCCATATTCTAAAACTATTCCTTAGTAAACTGAATACAGTTTAGCATAAAAATGCATAACTTATTTAAAAAACATCTTTAAGTAATTTACGCTCATATTCAGTAACGTTTGCGATCTCTTTGGTATAGCCTTGTATATCAACTGTAGCATTTATACACTCTATATAATATGCATAGATTTAGAAAAACTTAAAAGCAAATAGGCCAGTCAAATTGTCATAAATAGATTCAAAAATTCTGCTAGAAGATTTTATGTTTTTAAACTGTTTATGGGGATGCTAGTAACAAGAATTAATGGTTTTCCAACAAAATATCTCGAGGCTACATTTTGTGAAGCCAAAAAACCTCAAAATTTTCGGACTTTTTTCAGTTTTTTGCCTATAACTCAAAAATTATAAAATTTTTGCGCAAAAATTATAAAATTTTTGCGTACCATACTCAATTACAAAAAGAAAGAACATTAAATTCTCTACAAATTTCATACTAAAACTGTTTTTCCAAAGCGAATATTAAGCGCGCTACAGCTTTCTGAAAGCGACTCTTTTTTTCTAACTTTGTGAAAAAATTGTAAAATCGAAAATCTGACACATCTTTTCATTATTTTATCCTCTTTAATGTAACTTATTTAAATTACAGGTATTTGCATGATAACAATCATGATGAATTACAACGATAACATTGTAAAAAAATAAGAACATTATAACTTTTTTGTATTTAGAGCTTTAGTGGAAAACATTAATATCAGGTATTTAACTAAATGTAAGTAAAAAATACTTAGAATGACAGTTTTACATCCCCTCCTTCTTGATAAATAATGGCGTTGACATTTTCGTAGTTGGTCCCATTACATTTTTTTTAACAAATTGCCGAGCATTTGAGACTTAATTTATGAAAAGAACATGCTTTGCTGTACCCTTTTCTACAGCTACATGACACAACATGGAGCAAGAATTCAAGTGCCGGGTCTTGGCACATTTGAACTGGCTGAAAGAGAACCTGTGAGCCCACCCACATCCTTCAGGAGGGATGTCGTTTCCTAGCCTAGCTTGTACCTGATGATAACATTAAAAAAATTGATGCTGCGCAGCCTCTTGTGTTGTTGGTAGTCTTTCAAAATGAATTTTGCTTTTTTTGCAGCAGATTTAGCAAATAACTGGAACCTTAAGGTGTTCAACTTCTGTGTGGTAGGTATGCATCCACTATATAGTGCAATATGGGTTTTTTCCAACCTTGATGATTTCTTGACGTGTAGATCCTATTTTATTGAATACGCAGACCATTTCTCTAAGCTGATCATGTTTTTTTCAAAGTGTTATAAAACTTTGACTTTCTTTGCCTAAAAAAGCGGATGTTGTATCGCATCCGCAGATTGCATGAGTGAAAAGAACATTGTTGTAACTCTATATGAACAACATGGTTGAAAACCACTTGGTTTCGATGTTACTTCTTCCTGGCTTTTAGAAAAACAGATTTATGAGCTGATAGCCTAAGCTCGTCATTATCACGAAAAGGTCTTCTCCGACAACTAAACACTTTCAAAAGATTCGGCTCTTGAAATTGCTTAACTATCATGACATCAGCTTCTTCCTTTGCCTGCTCAAGTTGAATTCTGTTATTTTGAAGTTTTGAAATTTTTAATTTGTTTTAACCAATGAAATAAAGCGACTCTTGTTTCTGCCATTGGCTTCGTCAACGGATGGCACGGGTCGACACCCTCTTTTCTCTCCACTTGTTACAGATTGATCTAGTTTTACGTGACAAAAACTATAATAACATGCATCTGAAAGTCGGGTTCGCATTTGCAAGTCAGGTTCGTGCTGAATACGCTCAATTACTTTTTGGGACCCTACATCCCCACGTTTTTCAGCAGCTTTCAAAAATGTAATTTCCGCTTCTAATTTCATTACTTTGTGCATCAAATTTCTCTTTGCGTAGGGCTTTTTCTATTATTTTTCGTTGAAGTCACCTTCGTCACATAAGAAGCAATTATCTTGAAGCTTGAAAGAAGTGTTAGTATAGTCTGTGTTAGAATCTTCATCCCGACGAACGTATGCTGCTATCATTGTCTCATTCGCATATGGTTTTCGGCAATCATTCTGTACTGTAAATTCCTTGTACTTTTCAAAAAACTTATGAATATTGCTTTTGATGATTGCTACTTTGACGCTAAATGCTATGTTCAAAGAGCTTGGCAAGTCCTTTCTGGCTCACAACGCGAGTATCACTATTTAAAGCCGTTTGGCAAATGAAACACAATTTTGGGTAGAGCTCACTCATTTTTCATTACTGTACGAGAAGAGATGCAATAAATTTAATAGCAGCATATTAGAAGAGTATGTATTTAAAAAAGAACACTTGCATCTGAACGAAAGCGGCTTGGGAACGTCACTGATCACAATCTTCCATCTGCATTCTCTTGTTTTCTTATAGGGTTTCTAAAATTTGTGCATCTTCTGCCTGCCTTTCTTAAAACTTTCATTTTTCATGAATCTGTAGGTCTATTTAATTTTCATTGTTAGTGATGAAAAGTTTTTTGGGATGGGAGGCGAAAAATAGGTCACTTTCTGTAAAGTTAAAAAAAAGTGACACTTTCAAAAATCATAACGCACTTAGTAATGGTTTTAGAAAAACATTTTAATAACAAGATTATAGAGAATTTAATATTGTTTCTTTTCGTATCTAAGTATGTTACGCAAAAAGTTTATAATTTTCGAGTTACAGGCAAAATACCGAAAACATTTTTTACTTACATTCAGTTAAATAGTTAATATTAATGTCTTTACTAAAACTTTAAGTACAAAAAAGTTATAATGTTCTTAATTTTTTCACAATGTTACCGTTGTAATTCATCATGATTGTTATCATGCAAATACCTGTAATTTAAATAAGTTACATTAAAGAGTATAAAATAATCAAAAATTGTGTCAAATTTTCGTTTTTGAATTTTTTCCACAAAGTTAGAAAAAAAGAGTCAGTTTCAGAAGGCTATAGCGCGCTTAATATTGGCTTTAGAAAAACAGTTTTACTGTGAAATTTGTAGAGAATTTAATGTTCTTTCTTTTTGTAATTGAGTATAGTACGCAAAAATTTTATAATTTTTGAGTTATAGGCAAAAAACTGAAAAAAGTCCGAAAATTTTTAGGTTTTTTGGCTTCACAAAATTTAGCCTCGAGATGTTTTGTTGAAAAACCATTAATTCTTGTTACTAGCATCCCCATTAACAGTTTAAAAACATAAAATCTTCTAGCAGAATTTTTGCATCTATCGGCCCTTTTTACTGACAATTTGACTGGCCTAACATATTATAATTAAAATGCAATTTATCCCTCCATCAGCCATCATCGGATACATATACAGTAAGTCGGAAAGAATATACTATTCGAAATCTTTTGTGTGTCCCTGTAAATGCTGTGCACTTCGTATTATAGATGGTTATATTGTATAACTTATGTTAAGTCTCAACGATGTATATCAATTTTAGTATGTATAAAATAATTTAATATAATTAAAATATGTCGCACACGATTCCCCTCTTTACCACTATGTAATGTAATTCTTTTGAGTGGCCTTGTAAATGAATAACAGCTATTTTTTTCACCGCGTATTTTACAGAAAGCATATTTTAGTGCACGTCGTAAATGCATATAATTTGTAATGTTGACAGGGTGTAAAATCTTTAAAATTCATTTGAAAAGATTTTTCTCCTTAGGCTATAATGCAACAGTACACCTTTGACTGTCCCTATAAATAAACTAATCATGCTAGAACCTTCATTTGAAATAAAGTTCTGCTAGGGTAAAGGTCAATAACATCGATAATTTTCAGATCAATCCAAGTTATTTACGGAAGCTAGAGCGCAGACAGACAGACAGGTAAACCGAAACATAAATATTTTGGAACTTTGTTGGAAAGTATTAAAAAAGAGACTTTTTCGTAATCATTTTAAAAATAACATTTTAAGTATGCCGTAATGTTCGTCTTTAAATGTGTTTCGCACGTATTATTAGGTTTAATGTTTTCTTTCTATTTTAATGTCGACTTGTAAATATATTTTTAAGAGGACTTCTTTCCTCAAAGGGATTCATTGATTTAATTTGTGACAAGTGACGACACAGTTTTCTGACATAACTTCTTACAAATGCAGAAAATGAGCTACTTTTTTTATTAATAAAATTAGTATACAAATTCAAAAAATGAAAATGAGCAAAATAAAAATATTAGAATTCAAAGTAGTACATATCAATTCATACATCTTTAGCTATTATGATAATTCTTTCAGTAATCCTTGTACAGTGTTAATAAATATGAAACATATCTAGGCGCTGTTGACCATTAAAATAATTAAAAGAGATTTTCTGAAATTTTTTCTGTATAAAACATTTTTACTATTCCTTTAAAAAATGGTAAAATTAACACAAGATTCAAGCATGAAGCCTTTAATCTTTTTCACTCTACTGAGCCCAACATAAACCAAACCTAATATAACACCTGGTTTATAGTTTTTGAAAAAATGTATTACATTTTATTTATTTGACCTTTTTACAATTTAGAAAGTTAGACATTTCGAATATTTTTTGCTACTGAAACCCTCTTTTGATAGCATCCCGAACATAAAATACAGCTTATGTTTGTTATTTTTTAACAGGCTCCATCGCCACAAATTTACTTTTGGAATCAGTTTGATACTTATTGAGATAGTTTACAAATCGCCATTTAGAACGTTTTTAGGACGCTTTTTGCACATTTTCTCCTCTTTTAAATTTCGAATTTTTTAGGAAATGTTTTTGGGGACCATATTTATCTTATAGGTAACTACCATTTTAAATTCCATGTTTCTTAGCCCTACAGTAACACACAAATTGCACTTTTAGAGTGTTTGTTTGCTCCTGCACCCATTTTGGGGTAACGACATCGACATAAGATATAGCTTTTGTTAAAGAAAGGACTGTCACCATCATTTTGACATCATTATTTTTTAAATCAGTTCGTTACTTCCCGAGATTGCTTAAAAAATTCAATTTAGAAAGTTTTTATATCGCATCTCGCGCATTTTTTACCCTTTTAAATTTCATATTTTTTAGAAACTGTTCTTGGAAATCATTTATATTTTATAAGTAATTAACATCCCAAAATTCATGTTTCTAGGCCCGTCAGTAACGCAAAAGTCACATTTTTTAGAACTTTTTTTACTCCTGAACCCCTTTTGAGGAATGACACCTACATAAGATGTAACCTATGTTTGAGCAAGGACTGTCACCATCATCTTGAATCATTATTTTTTTAATCGGTTCGTTATTTCTCAAAATTGTTTAAAAATCGCTATTTTGTGCTTGTACTCGCTGGGTTAGTGGCATCGACATAAAATACAGCCTATGTTTGAATAGGGAAGAACACCATCATTTTGGTTACCATTACTTTTGAAATCGGTTCGGTAGTTCCAGAGATTAGTCCCTACATATAAATAAACTTTACCTCTGTAACATCATAAATCGCACGTAGGTATAGATTAGTGCGATTTATGATACTAAAACCTACAAATTAAAATGAACTGTAATTTATCATGAAAAGCCAAAAAATGGTAAGCTAAAAGGATTATTATAAGTACTGATGTGCAAGTGAAATTTGATTCTTTTGGTAATAATTCTTATGATGTCTCTTTTTTTTTTCAATTTTTTGTGTTAAAAAGTTCATATTAATTTCACTCTTGTGATACATTTTGTATAGTTTATAACATTTTATATCCGTTTAAAAAATTTCCGAAAAAAAGGCCACCAAAATATATTTCATCTAGGGCCGCCAAAGTCCTAAGCACGGCCTTGCTAAAAACCACAACTTCCTAAAATCTGCAACTCTCTAAAATCTGCACATAATTTATGGATGTAAACAATGAAATATTCCGTTCAGATATCGAGACAAAATTTGACAATTTTAATTTTATATCAATTCCATTTGTATTTTAATTTGTAATTTTTGTTAATATTACTGAATTCATGTTTCTTCATGAAGGAAGAATAAATTTATTTTTTAAAAAATTAAAGATATTGCTGATATCATTTGTAATCACAATATTATTACAAAATATATTTATGTATTAATCCATCTTTTTTGGTTATTAAGTCTGGCTAAACATGAAAAAAAAAGCTTCATTATTTTATGATCCTGATGTGAATTAGTAATGTACCTTTATGAGGCAAGTTTCATTGAATAATTTAGGAAAAATATATTTCATCTTTATATTGAACATTTGATCATATATTACACTGGTTTACAAAATTAAACTTTTTGTCTGTTGCCGCGAATTGTGTGGTTGATAATGTTCACTTATGACTTGTGTTTGTCAAATCTAACCGTAAATTTTTTTGAGCAGCTCGAGTTGCTTTGTTTTTTATTTTTATCATTTAAGCATATATATTAATCGATAACAGGCGTATTTTACTGTGCTAAGATTAGTTTCTCAAGTTTTTGCGTCATGAGTAGTTCAAGGAGACGTTGTTTAAACAATCCAGGCTGATTATCCAGGCTTAATTTTTGCTGTATATATGGAGAATATGTGTTTAATATTGCAGAAAAGTTATATCAGAGTTAGTGAAAAATACCTATTTTGAGTATTTTGGGATGCTCTTGGATAAAAATAAGAAATCTTGGGCTCCCAATTGTGTTTGTAAATCGTGTGTGGAATATTTAAGTTTATGGAAAAGTGGAAATTTGGAATACCAACTACTTGGAGAGAACCACGAAATCATCTCGAATACTGTTACTTTTGTAGCGGGAACATAAACGGTTTCAACACTAAAACTCGAGCTAAATGTCAATACCCAAGTACTAGTTGTGTTCAACGTCCAGTGCAGCGTTTACCTGACTCTTCAGAGCCTAAAAATATATCTGAACAAGAACCAAGAAGAACCAACACTGAAGAACCAAGCTCATCACAAAATGATGCTGATTTTGAAGGTATGTCAAATGAGCCAAAATGCTTTTCCCAAAATGAGTTAGATGATTTTGTAAGAAATTTAAATCTTTCAAAACAAGCTTCAGAATTGTTAGCATCAAGACTAAAAGAAAAACATTGCTTTCCTTAGATATTAAAATATGTTTTTATCGCGAAAGAGATACAGAAAATCTGAAATTTATAATGAATTTGTAGTAGACCTTCTGCTACAATTAAAAAATATGGGGTGCAATATGAGCATAAAGCTCCACTTCCTCCATAGTCTCTTGGACAGGTTTCCGGAAAATTTAGGAGATATGAGCGAAGAGCAGGGATAGCGCATGCATCAGAACTACGCGTCATGGAAGAGCATTATCAGAGTTTTTGGGATACGAATATGATATTTGTTGGTCTCTGATACGCTATTTTCCAAAGTCTACACACTGGAGAAGAGCTTTAAAATGAAGTTTTTTAAAAATCAATAAATAATTATTTTTTAATAAAGTTTTTCTTAGTAAATATATGTTTTTTCTGTTTAATACCTACATAGCTGAAACTCAGAAACTAGAGCTGATTAAAATATTCTAATTATATTTTTGAAAATAGCAAATCATATGTAGTCAGCAACAGCTAAAATTTTTTCGGCAACAGATGCACTGTAAACTAGTGTTATTGATTATTAACTTGACCTTTGCTTTTAATATTTTAATCCTTTTAAAAATTAAAAATGATTCTATTACCGTATTTTCGGGTGTAAGCGCCGCGGCGCATACGAGTTTAAAAGTTAAAATTATGCTTACTGCGGCGCTTCTGCCGGGGCGGCGGATACGATATGTTTTTTTTTTTCTCTTGCAGCGATATTCATTACAGAGGTGATTCTGATCGGAATTTTTCTGAAAATGGTGAAAAGTCAATCATCAGACAGAAAATGCGAAGCATAAAATATCGCTAATTTCGACAAATGATAGCCTAATTTCTGTCAATCATTCGCAGAAAAAACAAGAATTTTATCAAAGGTTCGCGGGAAAAGCGCGAATATGTAAAAAGAAAAAAATGTGTATTTCATGAAAGGATCACTTGAAAAACTACAATTTTATTATCGTAAAATCCCGTTAATCCGCCCTTATCAATCAAACGCTAGTCCCCACTATAAAAAAATCGCTGAAAAAAACGTTAATTTCGTCAGTCACGAAAAATAACAGCAAATTTATTGTAAGGATCACAAAAAAATCATGAATTTCGCCGAAGTATCGCTAAAAAAAACCCACATTTCGACGAAAGATTGCAGTAAAAACGCGAAATATGTCAAAAAATCTCTAAAAACACAAATTATGTCAAAATATCGTAGAAAAATCGTGAATTTCTCAAAGGATCCCCAAAAAGAATTGTCAAAAATTTTTTATAGAAAAAACGCAAATATGTCGTATTTATAAGTAAACGGCAAAAAACGAGAAAAAACGTAAATTCAGGCGAAAAAAGAAGATATTTGAAAAAAAGCATGAAATCTATTAAAAAATCTGGAAAAAACAAACATTTCATCAAAGAATCAAGATTCATTCATTTAATCGTGATTCATACCGCTCTCAAAGGCGAATGAGAACGGTATGAATCATGATGAAATGAATGGATCATGAACCTTTGATGAAATGTGTGTTTTTTCGAGATTTTTTTTAATAGATTTCATAATTTTTATGTTTTTTTTTTAATTTCTCCTTTTTTTCTGCACTTTTTCGACAAATTTTACTTTTTTTTTTAACGCAAAATTTTCAAGTATTGCTTCAAGTATCAAGATTCATATTTCATTATTCATTCAAATATTCACTATTCATTCCTTGTTCATCCCATAATAAACGCAAATTTTTTCAAGTATCGCGAAAAAACTCTGCATATTCGTTAAATATCGCGATAAAACCCTGCAAATTTCGTCAAATATCGCGACAAAACCCTCTAAACCTTGTTCCAAACTATAAAAAAGTATTAAAAAATCGCAAAAAAGGCTGCACGAATTTAATTTTAATTTTATCATAAATATATACAAAATATACTACATTTAAAATTGGATTTATATTACAAATGTTAAAAAAACGCGAAAAAACACTGAATATAACGCAATTTTTAACATTTTGATGTATTTTCGTAAGTGCGGCGCATACGGCGGTGCGACGCTTCTGATGAATATTTGTTTTATTTTAATGCATTTTCGGAGGTGCGGCGCTTATGGCGGGTGCGGCTCATACACCCGAAAATACAGTATTGTAATTTATTGCTTATTTTAATATTTTGTTATATTATAAGCAAGCATTCATTATAGTTTCCATTGCATTATTAATTGCATTAAAATTACTGTTTAAAAAATGTAAACAAAGCTATTACCAGAAATCTGCAAAATTTGAAAATCCACACAACTTCTAGTACCAAGCTATGTAGATTTGAGGGAGTCTACTGTAACACAATGAAAAATTTCAAAGTAGATAAGGGCCAAAAAAAAAAAAAAAAACGCAATGAAAGAATTTCCAATTTAAAAAATTTTTTCTTAATGTGCTTTTGTTACATAGTTTTTATAAATTTTATTTACAAATTTTAGATTTGATTAATAATAAACTAGATGGAACCAGTCAAAACTTGATGGCACCAAAGAAAGAAAAAGGTATTTTCGAGCTATTAAAGGATATTTTTACGACTTATCTTCAGCAAAAATTTCAATAAATAAAAGAAAAACCTACATTTTACATCCAGGCAAATGACCCGCAATTGGCAGAGTTCAAACATGCTGTCATAGAATTAGAATCTCTCTCATTTGATAATTTTCCATCTACAAATACAACACCAATAAATTGTACATGACATGAATAAATCATAAATTACTGTCATTACTCATTTCATACAAAATATACATACTTCACTTACTTCGCAGCAAAATAAGACTGAATTTATAGTTTGCCATTTAACAATAAATATAACAATGTTCCTCTCAAAATGAATGGTTAATTTGTTGTTACATTACCCACGCCATTCAACAAATAAACATTTGCATTTTCAACTAACTTTTCTATTACCTTTTCATAAATCAAAAATAAATGTAAATTTCACATATTAAAAAAATTAATGATAATATTTATTTTGGCGAGGTGAAACCCGTCAAAACTTGACGGCAACAATATGAAAGAACCAAAGAAAAAAGTAATTTACCACTATGAAAATTTTTTTTAAAGATTAATATAATATTTATTAAAAATTTCAATATGCTTTTCCATTTACCAACGTAAACCCAACATGACATGATCCTCGACAAAGAATCGGTGCAATGCTGCGACACACATCACAGACTCTTGAAAACGTTTGAAGATTATTGTTCAACTGTTAAATTTTTTTTTAAAAAAATGCTAGAAGTCATTTGCTATGTACAAAAATTTGTCTAGGTACCATAAAAAGCCCAAATTTTGGCAAATAATTACAAAAAATAGCAAATTTCGTCTAAATCCCTCCCCCCTCCAAAAAAAAAACATCACCCGAAAATTTTGTAAATAGATGTGGAAAAAAAAAAAGCAAATTTCGTCAAAAGATTGCCAAAAACAACAAATTTCATCAAAAGATCTCTAAAAAATTTGTTAAAAAATTGTGAAAAAAAATGGTCTAGGTATCCCAAATAAAACAAATTTCGTGAAAGTATTGCAAAAAATCAAAATTTGCTAAAACGTCTAAAAAATGGCAATTTTTGTGAAAAAATTTCGAAAAAAAGGCAAATTTTGACAAAAAAAATTTCTAAAAAGTGGCAAATTTGTAAACATATTGTGAAAAAAAAATCAAAATATTATCAGAAAACAACAAATTTTAACAAATGATTGTGAATAAGCAACAAATTTTGTCAAAGAATTGAAAAAAAGCAAATTTCATCAAATAATCACAAAAAAAGGTAAATTTCGCAAAAAGATTTTAAACAAAAAGGCAAATTACATCAAAAGAAATCGAGAAAAACGATAAACTTTACCGAAAGACCTCAAAATGACGAATTTTGTCCAGGTATCATAAAAGACGCAAGTTTCGTCCAGAGATCTCAAAAAGCACATAAAATTTGTCTAGGTTATCGCAAAAAAAGGTAAATTTAGCTAAAAATAGCGAAAAAACAACAAATTTCTCAAAAAATAACAAAAAACGACAGTTTCTAAAAAAAAATCACGAAAAAAGGAAAAATTCGATAAAACAGCAAATTACATCGAAAGATTGCATGAAGAAATGACAAATTTCACCAAAATTCTCCGAGAAATCAAATAATTTTTTTTTCTGGTAACATAAAAGACATGAATTTCATCAACAGATCGCGAAAATACATAAAATTTTTCTAGGTACTTCAAAAAGGCAAATATTGGTAAACAGATTGTAAGAAAAAAACACATTTTGTCAAAAGATGAAAAAAAGAGGCACATTTCATCAAAAGATCACAAAAAAGGTAAATTTTGCAGAAAAAAGCAAATATATGACAAATTTCTAAAAATAACGAAAAAAAAACAACAAATTTCACAAAAAAATCATGAAAAAAGGAAAAATTCGATAAAACGCCAAATTACATCGAAAGACAGCGAGAAAAAATGACAAATTTTACCGAAAATTCCTGAGAAAACAAATAATTTTTTCCAGGTATCATAAAAAACATGAATTTCATCAAAAGATCGTGAAAATACTTTAAATTTGTCTAGGTACTTCAAAAAATACAAATATTGGTAAACAGATTGTGAGAAAACAACACATTTTGTCAAAAGATGAAAAAAAGAGGCACATTTCATCAAAAGATTACAAAAAAGGTAAATTTTGCAAAAAAAAAAGTAAAAAAAATGACAAATTTCTGAAAATAATAAAAAAAAACGAAAAATTTCACAAAAAAAGTCACAAAAAAGGATAAATTCAGTAAAACGGCAAATTACATCGAAAGACAGCGAGAAAAAATGACAAATTTCACAGAAAATCCCTAAGAAAACAAATAATTTTTTCCTGGTATCATAAACGATGTGAATTTCGTCAAAAAATCGGCATATAATGTCGGGCCATTATATGCCGACAGTGGCGATACTGGTCCAGCAAAAATAACTGGAATCGTAAGCTCTGTCGCATCGCAAATAGTAACTTTTAAAATGATATTCATCTTTTCAAATTAAAATGTTTTATAATAATTCTTTGCTAACATAATAATTTAAAATAATGTTTCTTTACTTTAAAATGCATTTCTAATATTTAAAATAGTTTTTGTAAAATAATTTGTATTTTATATTTCACTTATTTAACTGTGTATTATTGTGCATCTTTTGACTGTAACTATACCTTCTACCAGTTAACATTTTTTGACTTAATAAAGTTTGCATGCTTGTTCTAAAAACTTAATTTTATCGTTATTTTTATTTAAAAAGTATGTAGTGTGAATTAGTTTTGGCAAAAAGATTACCGCTGTCGAAGATCGAATAAGATTGGTTTTAAAGATTAGTTATAAAAGTTATTACTCTTGGTAGCTACACGTACTAAAATCGGTAGCTACAGATCGTAAAAATACTTTAAATTTGTCTAGGTACTTCAAAAAATGCAAATATTGGTAAACAGATTGCGAGAAAACAACACATTTTGTCAAAAGATGGAAAAAAGGCATATTTCATCAAAAGATCGCAAAAAATAGCAAAAGAAACAACAAATTTTTCAAAAAGATAACGAAAAAACGACAAATTTCACAAAAAAATATTAAATTCGATAAAAAAGCAAATTAAATCGAAAGATCGTGTGGAAAAAAAGACAAATTTCATCAAAAGACTGATTTTCTCCAGGTATCATAAAAAACATGATCTTTGTCAAAAGATCCCGAAAACACACAAAATTTCTCTAGGTACTACAAAAAATGCAAATTTTGCCAAATAATAATAATAATAAAAAAAGAGCTAGAAGTAAATATGGTACATAAAGTCTGCATTATCATGAATGAATGCTATGCAAAAAGAGGGATCTCTTGTTATAATTTTATTTTTCTTCGTTAATTATAATGATCTTCATTTTTTTGGAAAAACATTGTTGAGAGATCAAGAGATTGAAAAAAAAAATATATATATACATAGCAAATTTCATCAAAAAATTCTCCTCTTTGTCCCCCCCCCCCAAAAAAAAAACCTCAGCAAATTTCATCACAGGAACACTTTTAAAAAAGGGTAATTTTTTTTTAAAAAGGGAACTTCATGTCAACTCAAGACAAAAAAAGTGAAACATTAAATAAATATTAATGATTTACAAAGCTGTTTAAAACTGGGCTTTTTTTCATTTCATATGCAATTCACCATTCTTCGGTGAAAACAATGTAATGTAAATACTTCCTAAACATTACGAGTTAGCTCAAAAATGAAATTTTAAGGGGGAAAAAATCACAGATGTTATACAGATATTGCAGATATATATATATATAAAAATCACAGTTTTCTTGACATGAGTATTATAAGAAAATGAAGCACAAAATAAATAGTGATTTGCGAATCTGTTTATATCCATAAAGTCAATAACATTGGTCAAAAATCCCTGCTTTTTTCCCCCTCTAAAAAACAAAACAAACAAACAAACAAAAAAAACAATGTGATATCTAACCAGGTTTTTTTACACATACTTAATACAAATTTGAAAATTACAATTCAGAAAATTCTTAATTGGCAAGAAAATAAATAAAAACTTTAATCATTAACTATTGAATGCTTCAATTTCATAGGAAACTGTCGAAAAAAAAAATCGTTTATCTACATTAAGCCTAAGCTATGTTTGCTGGATAAAAAATGGAATAGAAATGGAAATAAAATAACTTACGTAAAGTGAGCAATGGAAAAAAAAAATGTCTTTCCAAAAAATGAAGATCATTATATTAACCAAGAACAATAAAATTATGAAAAAAAAAATCCTTCTTTTCGCATTCATTTTCATTCAACAGTGATAGAGCATTCCCATATTTACCTGTATTTACTGCTTGCTGGAAATATGTGTTTTCAGAGAGTAAGTACTCTTCTCTGATTGGTTCTCGTTCTCAGATATCGGCACAAGTATCGATGCGTAGAAACCAATTTAAAGTATGCTGACTTTTTTTGGCTATTCTTTTAATATATATATATTTAAACTTTCTTCATTTATAACTACTATTGAGATGCTTCTGGACAATTTGAATGGAAAATTACATGAAAAATTTCTTGATCACTGTAAACAATAAAAAATCTCCTTTACATTGCCCTGATTTTTTCCTAAATTTTTAAATTCCGTGACTTTTTCCTGTTTCTCAGATTTTCTTTGACTTGTAGGAATCCTAAATTAGTGATAATGGTGTTACTATTGGTATAAGGTACTTTTCAGGAGCAAGTGATAAAAGAACCATTTAGCTACATCTAAGACAATAGAAAATACTTATAATGTTTATGAGTGCAGTCACAACACTTACTAGCAACTTACAATAACATCATAAAGACAATAGAATTTTAAAATTTCAGCTTCTTAAAGCTCTTGCTATTCAAATATTTTCTATAAATTTCATATAGGTCTTTACTATGCACTTAATTACTTGTACATATTAATATTTTTTGATCAACTTTTTAAAAAAATATTTTCATTTAACACAACATTATACAGACGAATTCAGTTCATGAATAATGCAAGAATTTAAAATTCAGCATTTAAAATAAACTTCTGATCAAAATTCAAATAAATTTCGTGTATTTAACACCATAAATAGTAACCAAAACTATATTTAAATAAATAGGTGAAAGAAAATACTTGCCAGATTTTTTTAAATTCTGTAAATGGCTAAATATTAACAAATATAACAGTTGCGACGTATGAAAATTTGTTGTTATCAAATGATCAAATCACAAATCGAACAATACCCGCGTATAAGTCGACCCACCTCCAAAAGAAGGGTGTTCGATTAACTTACCCCCAAAAAGGAACGATTCCTCTGACTTGTTCCAAAAAGAAATGACTCCGAAAAGGATTGATTCCTTGGACTCGTTCCTAAATGAAGCGAGTCCGAAATGGACCAACTCCTCAGACTCGTTCCGAAATCAAACGACTCTGAAAAGAATCAATTCCTCTGAATCCTTCCGAAAAAGAACCGCTCCTTTGAATCGTTCAGAATGAAACACCAGCGAAAAGGACGATTCCGAAATGAATCCCCTGTTTCACTGACACCAAAATTATAAGTGACAGCCTAAAAGAACACGGATTCACTGTTACTCGTGCTTCAATGATGAAAAGCCGAAAAACTGGTAATCCTATGCCATTATACATGGTCAATGTTTTACCTCGCGATAAATTTGACGAAATATATCAGATACGTGAAATACACTACATATCTGTTAAAATTGAAGCTTTCAATAGCCATCAGCAAGTTAAACAATGTTATCGCTGCCAAGGTTTTGGGCACGCCTCAGAGGTGTGTGGCTTTGAACCCAAGTGTGCTAGGTGTGCAGGTAAACACTTAACTCCAGATTGCCCCACTAAGGGACACATAACTCCTAAATGTGCTAACTGTGGTTTACAACATCCTGCCACTTTTAGGGGATGTATCAAAAATCCATATAGACTTGAAAACCGTAATCCTACCTCAAACATCAAAAATAGCAATAAACAAATTACGAAAGAAACCCAACAATTCATTGAAATTTTCAAAGAATTTAACTACACAAAGAAAAAACAAAACAATGCTACACAAAACCAAACTAACTCTACTAGCACTGAAAACAGCACTCCCCCTGTTGAAGACTTTCCTGCTCTTACTCCCAGTGACTCGTCCACTAATAACAACTCTAATAACACCGCTGACACTATTTCATCCACAACTACACCCAGTTACTCTAATGAAATCCAAGAAATTTTCCAAACTTTTAATGACATGAAAGAAATACTTCAGATAACCAAATTTCTAAAATGTATAAAAAACATTGCTACTCTTACTAAAAAATCTACTAATCCTATAGAAAAAATGTTTATAATAATCCAAGAGTTCGACGCCCTTTCAAATGATCTCACTACCTCTAATCATGAATAATGCACCCTTAAAATCTCTCACTGTTTTAACCTGGAACTGTTGCTCCCTGTCTAACAAAATTAATGAACTTCGTACTTTTATTATTAACAATCCCAGTATTGATATTATCCTGCTCCAGGAGGTCCGTAACCCTTCACATAGCATTAAAATTGCCAACTACAAACTTTACTATACTCCTCGTCTTGGTACGAACCACGGGGGTACTGCCATCTATATTAAACAACACATACCACACTTCACCATACAACAGTCTACACTTACCGGTCTTGACTACACGGGAATTGTTGTACAACTGCCACATATTGATATTAACTTTAACTCTGTTTATATTCGACACTCACGACTTTTCCCTGTCAGTGACCTTACACATCTTTTTTCTCAATACACCCACAGTTTCATCGCTGGTGATTACAATGCACACAATTTGAGATGGAACTGTCATTCGACTACTCGCCGAGGCAAATCACTGCACAATCTTATTTCACACCTAGAACTTAG
Organism: Maratus speculifer; assembly: GCA_964019185.1. Classification (NCBI taxonomy): domain Eukaryota; kingdom Metazoa; phylum Arthropoda; class Arachnida; order Araneae; family Salticidae; genus Maratus; species Maratus speculifer. Next base: position 2,278,034 of record CAXHSM010001491.1, read on the forward strand.
TCTACACGCTCCTGATACACCTACACACATTGGGCATGGAACCTCCCATCCTTCCATTATTGATTTTGGTATTTCTAAAAATCTTGCTTTCCCTGTAACGACTACTGTAATTAATGATCTCTCATCTGACCACTTACCTGTCTGTTTCAAAATTGATCTAGTTGATCCTCCCTCTCCCCCTCCTTCTGTGGCTGTGGACTGGAACAAGTTTAAAAATATCCTTAATAATTCTGACATAACTTTTCCCAATATCAATAATAATAATGAAATTGATAATGCAGTTACTAATTTTCAAAATCTTATCCTTAATGCACAAAAACAAGCTTCTCGAGAATACATTAAAAATACTAACTCCTTTACTCTTCCAAATTATATCCATAACATATGTAAACAACGTAACAACATCCGACGCCTTTATCAAAACTCCAGAGACCCTTCACTTAAGCCTCAAATTAATCGCCTTAATAATAAAATCAAAATCCTCATTGCTAAAGAAAAACAAAAAAGCTGGAGAAATTTTCTCCAAACTCTGTCTCCAGAAGACAACTCTTTATGGAATATAAAGAAAAAATTAAACAATAACTATACTCCTATACCTCCACTTACTGCCTTTAATTCTACTGCTTACAATGATAAAGATAAAGCTGAAATGCTGGCTAAAACTTACGCTGAACAATTTTCTCCTAACCCTTATCTTGCTAACCCTAACCATTATCTTGATGTTCACGAAACTGTCTCAAACTTCCTAAATAATCCTCCAGTTGATCCTCTTCCTGAAATTCAACCTGCTGCTATTACTAATATCATCAAAAAACTTCAAAACCGGAAAGCCCCCGGATATGATAAAATTAATAATATTGCACTTAAAAATCTTCCTCATAATTGCATTATCTACCTAACTGATCTCACTAATGCTATACTTAAATTTCATTACTTCCCTAAAGCATGGAAAATTTCTATTGTTTCACCCATCCCCAAGCCTCGTTCTAACCTACACGATCCTACTAACTTTCGTCCTATCTCCTTGTTACCCTCAATAAGCAAAGTTGTTGAGCGCGTCATCAGGGCCCAACTTCACGATATACTTGATGAAAAAAACATCTTGATTCCCGAACAATTTGGTTTCAGAGCCAAACACTCAACACAACACCAACTGCTTCGAGTTGTTGAATTCCTAAGTGAAAAGTTCAACTCGAAAATTCCAGCTGCTGCTGTTTTTCTAGACATTGCTAAGGCCTTTGATAAAGTCTGGCATGAGGGCCTCATCTACAAGTTAATTAAGCTCAGAATTCATGCTAGACTTATACACCTGTTACATTCATACCTTAGTGATCGCACATTTTGCGTCCGCATCAACAATACACTTTCCACATTATTCCGTATTCTTGCTGGGATCCTTCAAGGCTCTGTTCTCGGTCCTACTTTATTCAACATTTTCTTTAACGATATTCCACGTACACTAAGGACTCTACTTGCCCTGTATGCGGATGACACGGCAATATACGCCTCTGCTACAGACATATATACACTACACGAAAATTTACAGAAACATCTTGATGAATTCATTAGTTGGTGCACCCTGTGGCGCATTAAGCTCAATGAACAGAAAACTGCTGCTGTCTTCTTCTCTAGATGTAGAGATAACCCTATTCATCTAACTATTAACAACACTGCTATTAATTGGTCCGATGACACTAAGTATCTGGGGGTTACCCTTGATAAAAGGTTAACATGGAAAAAGCATTTCACTAATATTAGAGGCCAGGCTGCCAGTGTTTACAAAACTCTAACTCCTCTATTAAAAGGTAAAACCCTTTCTATTCACAACAAATTAATTCTGTATAATGCGTGTATTCGTCCCATTCTAACTTATGCTTGTCCCATCTGGGGATTTGCCTGTAAAACCAGCATGGATTATCTCAACAAATCTCACAATAGATGCCTGCGTACCATTAGAAATGGTCACCGATACTTGAGAAACACAACTATCCGCAGGGATTTAAACACAACATCTCTTACTAAACGCATAAATCATCTTGCTAAAAATTTCTACAAATCTGTTTACAATATCCCTAATGAGATCATCGCTGAGCTGCCAGACTATGAGGTCTCCGACCCTGCCAAGCGTAAACGCCCAAAATAGTCTCTCTTGTTGGATGATGAAGACTGAGTTTTTCTCTCTCTTCTTTTTTATCTATATATTCTCTTTTTGTCTTGTTTTTGTCTACTAAAATTAAAAAAAAAAAAAAAACTTTTAATTGCTAGGTACTAGCACTAACTTTTTATGCTTAAGATGTATAGTCTCTGAATTATTTCCTTTTTCTACGGGGCTTGTCCCAGTAGCTATTTTGACTGATATGTGTTTTTTGGAACTAATGGAATATTTTCTTCTTTCTCTTACATTTTGTTAAACTTTATTTTATATTTCTCTCTATTAGTTGTTAGACAAATTTTCTTATTTCTTATTCGTGGATTAACCACTATTATACAATAGTTCTTTTTCACGGCTCCCTAATGCCTCACATAGCCGAACCACCTCTAGACTGGACGTACAGTTGATATGCAACTAAGCCATCCAGAACAAACTTACATTGTTCCATTGTTCCATTTAGTTAGTGATTAAATATTTATGAATGAATTCTTGTGAATCATTCTTTTTATTGGCATCTGTGAATTAAATGGTACAATTTAAGATTTCGAAATGAATTTACTCTGATTGTAACAGTCGCTAATTTTTAAAACAAATTTACTGATTCATCTTCTTTATTTAAATAGATTAATGGTAAGTCATGCTTCTTCTGTTATTTTATTTTAAAATTCTAGAACTTGTGGTTTGATCCTATAATGACACAAAATTTTATGTTAATTATTACATTTTTGCTGATATTTATAGTCATTTAAAATAATCCACGAACAGGTAAACCGGATATATTGCTAACCAAATACTTTATTATTTTAGAATTTAAAAGTGTTAAAATTTACATAATATTTAAAAACAGTTACTTTCATTTCCTTTAGGTAATTAATATATACCATAAGTAAAATAAACTATTAAAACTATACTTTGAGTTATTAATTAAGAAATCCTTTTAATTATTAAGGCTTTGAATTCAATGATTGTGAAGACAATTTTCTTATTACTTTAAAATTAATAAGTATTTTTAATGGGTTTGAAAAATAACTTTACCTTCAGCTGTTTTATAACACTTTCCAGTAAAGTTGAAAAGTGTTTATGATTTCGGTTTGTCTGTCCGCGCTCGAACTTCCTTAAATATACTGGGACTGCTCTGAAATTTTCGGACATATATGTTTTTCGTAGCACAAACCCTATTTCAAATAAAGTGCCTAGTATGATTAGTTTATTTACAGGAACAGTCAAAAGTTTACCGCTACATTATGACCTATGGGAAAAAATTATTTCAAATGAATTTTAAAAGTGTTACACATTGTCAAACATAGGAAAATTTATATGCATTCTGTAAAATAAGCTATGAAAAAAAATGGCTATCATTCATTTACAGTGCCACACAAAAGAATTCTGTTACATAATGGTAAAGGGGGAAATTGTGTAAGACATATTTTAATTATATTAAAATATTTTATGAATAATAAAATTGTTTTGCATTGCTGAGGCTTACTATAAGTCATGCAATATAATCATGCATAATATGAACTGCATAACATTCACAGGGATACACAAAAGGTTTCAAATGGTGTATTTTTTACAAAGTATTGTGTATTTATCTGATGATGGATGAAATGCATTTTAATTACGATATGTGCTTTTAAGTTTTACTAAATCCATGCATATTATATGATGTGTATATATGCAATAGTTGATATATAGAGCTACATAAAATAGCTTGCAAATGTTACTGAATTTAAACATGATTTAGTTAAAGTTAGTTTTTAAATAAGTCAATCATTTTTGCATTGAACTGCATTCTTTTTACTCAGAATTGTTTGCAGAATATAGATAAAATGACATACAGGACCACGCAAAGAGCTAGACATATGGATGTGTAGATTGATAAAATCCATTTTAATTGTGATATGCGCGTATAGATTTCATTAAATCTATGCACATTATATGGTATGTATAAATGTTATAGTTGATATACAGGGCTACTCAAAAGAGCTCACCAACATTACTGAACATGAGCGTAAATTACTTAAACGTGGTTCTTAAATAAGCTATGCATTTTTATGCTGAACTGCATCCAATTTACTGTGAAATGTTTGCAGAATGTAGATAAATTGATATACAGGGCCATGCAAAGAATTCAGTGCATGGATGCCTATGAAAGGTAATTTATGAGAATGTGATTTCAGTTGTTTTAAAAGTGTTTTAGTTTACAATAAATTTTAGCTTAATGCTGACGTGTAATAAAGGTACAAGGTAAACTACAGGGCTGAACAAAAGTATTCAAGTATGTTTTCACTTATTAGTATTATTGCTAAAAAAAATTTTCAAGCTACTAGGCATTTTTTTGTTAAACTAAATTTTCCCATTATATCAACTGACAAATGAAATACAGGGTTGTTTAAAAGTACTGGAATACATATTTTTGGTATATTTGGCTATAATTATTTCCGTAAATAACAAAATTCTGTTAAAGATTTCATGAAGTGTTGGAAAGTGCTTCATAATCTATGCTTAACACATGATTTGTCTTACTTGTTTATGACTACACACCACTGCTGATGATACAAAATATTTGCTGTTGGCTGTATTCTGGATGAAAGAATGTCTAACTCAATTTTATTCACAAATAAATGATGGCAATTTACAATACTTCTTGCCACGCCTAAGTCTGTATAATATATCAAATATTGATTTTTTTATGTATGACTCCAATCAGTTTTAATCTCTTTGATGTATTGATGTATCGGCTCTGATTATATCAATACCAATTCTCACTCTCCAATGAATGCTATACTGAAAACAGAGAAGAAAAAAAAAGGTTTATTTTTTTTATCCTTGCCTCTACCATATCTTGAGATCTCCCATTTACTTCTAGGGACAACGGAAAAGGATACAATAAAGTTTAGATAAATCTTTATTTGTTAATACAAAATTTGTTATAAAATATATTTGTTATAAATCATTTGTTAACTAATTATAATAATTAAAAATTATAATTTGTATAAGTATATAAAATTTGTATATTTGTTAATACTCCATCAAATCCACACAGCTTGGAAACAGGGGTTGAGCAGATTTTAAAATACAGTAGACTCCCTCAAATTCGTAAACCAGAAATCCGCAACTCTCTAAAATCCGCACATATTTTATGGATGTAAACAATGAAACTTTCAGTTAGAATATAGGGACAAAATTTGATTTTTTAAGTTTTTTATCAATTCCATATATTTTTTTATTTGTAATTTTCTTAATAATACTCTATGTTTTTTTCATGAAGGAAGAATACATTTTTTTTTTAAGTTCAAGATATTGCTGATATCACTGGTAATAAGAATCTTCTTACCAAATATATTTATGCATTAATCAAGATTTTTTGGTTATTGAGCCAGGCTAAACTTTAAAAAAAATCCTTATTTTATGATTTTGATGTGAATTAGTAACACACTTTTATGAAGCAAGTTTTATTGAATAATTTTGGAAAAATACATTTAATCTCTATAATGAATATTTAAATTTAATCATTCACTACTGATTATTAACTTGACCTTTGCTATTAGTATTTTAATCATTTAAAAAAATTTCTAAATTTTTATTGTTTTAGTTTATTATTTATTTTAATATTGTATTATATTGTAACCATTTATTATAGTTCCAATTACACTATTACTTGCACTCAAATTACCAATTAAAAAATGTAAACAAAGCAATGACCAGAAATCCGCAAAATTCTAAAATCTGCACAACCTCTGGTTCCAAGCTGTGCGGATTTGAGGGAGTCTACTCTATTATGGAATTCTGGTCATTGCTTTGTTTACATACTTTTAAACAGTATTTTAAATAATAATGCTATCAAAATTATAATAGAAACTATTAATGTAATAAAATATTAAAATAATAGATTGAAAAGATAAAAAGTAAGATATTTTTTAAATGATTAAATTACTAAAAGTAAAGGTCATGCATAATTAAATATGAATATTAAAGATGAGACACATTTTCCTTCAAATATTCAATGAGACTTTCCTCATTAAAGTATCCTACTAATTTACACCATAATGATAAAGAAAAGAAGTTTCATTTCAGGTTTAGCCAATCTAACCAAAAAAGCTCAATTAACAGAAATATATTTGGTAAAAAAATTGTGTTTACCAGTAATATGAGTAATATAATTTTTTAAAATAAATTTGCATTCCTTTCATGAAAAAGCACCGCAAATTCAATCACGTTATCAAGAATTGTATATTAAAGCACATAGGAAAAGATATAAAACTAAAGAATTCTATAATTTTGTCCCTAAATTTGAATTGAAAGTTTACATCTGTGATGATGTACAAATGTTAGACATTTGCGGATTTGAAGAAATCTACTTTACTACTATTCGAGATGATAATTATTGTAGAAAAATTAAACTTTTTGTGCTAGAATTAAAAAAGGGAAAAGCAATTTTTAGGGGGGGGGGGGAGGGATTTACTATTCTTTTCTTTCTTGGAAAATGATTGAAAAGGTAAGAATAAGTATTTTTGTCAGTCAATTTTGAAATATACTTTAGAAACACATAACATACATTTGTTGGTGGTTTGAAGAAAGTTTCCAAACCTAAACTTGGAACTTCCTGACACATTCGAAAGTGAGTTTTAAGCTTAGATAATATATATTCTATTATATAATACTAATTTTCTTTCACTTGAAAAACAAAAATTTTCATAATGGTAATCTGATGCTGCACAAGTTTAGCTATTAACATTATAGTTTATGATTAAATTTAAAAATTTAAAATACAAAACATTCTATGTTATTTTAATGATTACTTTTTTGAAATATTTTTTATTAAATGAAACAATTCAATAACTTGCAGATTATCTACTATATACAAATAGAAAAGGTTCTTATGAAAATAGATAAGTAAATAATAGAAAAAAAATAGAGAAAAAGTCTTCAATGAAACATCTTATACAATTATTTTACAATATTGAAAGTGCAAAATTAATTACTATGTTTAATGCAAGACACATTTTATTAAACAAACTTTCTGGTTGGAAATGCAGAGTGTCCCACACAAATAAAGCCAACATGAATTTGTGCCATAATTAGAGACGACATAAAACAACCAGAATGAAACATATATATTAAGAAAGACTAGAGATGTTAATTTTCTGGAATAATATAAGTGGCGGAAAAAACTGTTTTTTTACTGGTTTTTTCGGAAAAAATTGGAAAAATTGATTTTTTATGATTGTTTCTCCCAAATAAATTATATTTTCTAAGAGAATATTAAATAATAAACATTTTTTTCCATTTATTTGTATTAAAAGAAATTAATTTTTACTTTATATTACAAAATAAAAAGAAAGAAGCAAAACCTGCTTATTAAAATTTAGTTTTTTCACAACCTAAGAATTTTTATTAAATGCTATTGTTTGTTACATCATATCTCTGTTGAAATGATTTTTCAGTTACATGTTTAACTACCAATTGACCTACCGACAAAATAATGTTTAAATATTTACATTTTTTAGAAAATTAGAATACATTTTTTTTAAATATTGCTAGATGTTAAATTAAATTTTATGACATTTTTACAATTTTTTTTGTGTGTGTTGTCTTTATTATTGTTTATTTATTTATTTTTTTAAGAATGCAGTTTGTAAAGATTTTCAATAATTTTATTCTTACAAATGTATCTCTAAAGCCCTGAATTGGAAATTGGCTGTTTATATCTAATAATTACTATGTTTTAATTACTTGAAATATTTTAAAATTGTTACTTAAAAAATCATTGTTGAGTGTTAAATTTTATTTAATTATAAAGCATCAAAATAACAATAATAACAAAAGAATAAAAATCATATAACTTCCCCTTGTAGTAAAATGTATCATTATTAAAAAAAAATAATAAAAAAAATAAATAAAAAATAAAATGCCGAGCGTTGGGATCGAACCCTAGTCCTCTACAAAAGCTCAGAGCTATAAATCCGTGCCTCAAACCACTGAGCCAATCAGACTTGCTTCGACTCTCCTCTAACTGGAAGGGCTAAGTTCAACTTTGCGCATGTGTAAAGACCAGTTTTAGCTATGCGGAAACCAAACCGCTATCGTTTTAATATATATGATGTTTAATCATATATTATTGATTATTAAATTGACCTTAGCTTTTGATATTTTAATAATTTTAAAAATAATCTAAATTTTTATTATTTTAGTTTGTTACTTATTTGAATATTTCATTACACTAAAAATTACATTTAATTATAGTTTTGATTGCATTATGAATTACATTCTAATTACTGTTTAAAAGAATATAAAGAAAGCAATGACCAGAAATCACCAGAAATCACCAAGCTTCTAAAATCTGCACTATCTCTGGTCCTAAGCATTGCAGATTTGAAAGAGTCTACTAAATAAATAAATATAATAAATTAAATATGCCATTTTAAAGAAAATAAAATGCTGTAAATAGTAACATTGTTGATACAGTGTAGCCTCCTAGTATAGGAATAGACAAGTACCATTTTTCTAAAGGCAGGAAAACTATAAAATATTTGTTTTTTAAATCAGTGCATCCACAGCATTTATTGGGAATGGATCTAATATGATGAAGACAGTGGAATATCAGATTCTAGATTTCGTAAATTGTTTTAATATTTTATGTAATTTTTGATAAAATTTATATAAGAACTACACTAAACGATAAATAACTTTAAAAATATTTACTTTCAATAGAACAGAATACCACCAAATTCATTCTACAAACAACACAATGTTTAAAATTTAACCATTAATAAAAATTCAAACGAGTTTACTGTCTTGAAATTTAAACATGAATATTAATCGCCTAACTAATTAGAAATAAATAAATAAAAGTGCCTGCTGTAAATAAAACATTTAATAATGCTTTAAATGACTATGGTCTGAATAAAAGTTGGGATACATGAAATTTCATGCAGTCAAATTATCAAACTGCAATTTGCAGAATTTTAAGTGAAGATTAACAAAAAGAAACTTTCTAAGCAATAACTTATTTTAATAAAAAGGATGATATCAATAAATCCATTTTTTAAAAATTATCTGATATTATAGACAGGGCAAGACACAAGCCGCCAACATTACGATTCATTTAAAAGGATTCATTCATTGAATTGCTGCCATTAATTAAACTGATGCAACAACAATAATACTCGTCCCTCCCCCCCCCCTTTTTTTAATCCGTTGTTTAATACTGGTTATCAGATAACCATTAACAGAGAAAAGCTTTACTACAGAATCTATTTTAAATTTTCCTGAGTTACACAAAATTAAATTGAGTAAACTTTATACCTGAAGGCATATTTAAGTGCTAGATTATCAAATTTTTCTTAATGCTTTCTGTTCTTTTTTTTAAATAAATAAATGCTTTTTTTTTAAATAATTAAAATTTTTCTGTCTCAGTTTGTGTATTGATTGATTCATTATTCATGAATGAATTCTTCCGTCGTCATTCATTAATTTTTTATGAAACTGTGGCAAAGCTGCTTTCTTTTTTTAAAAATTTGTGGCTGTAATACTAATTACCAGACAGACATTAAATAAGCTTTAACAAGGAAGCTAAGTAAAATTTTCATGAATTTGAAAAATCTAATTTATCGAATTTTTAAACGGAAGGCTTACTTAAGTGATGTTTTTACTATATCATTATGAATGAATGAATTGTTCATCATTGACTCATTCTTTGTATTGGCGTCTGTACTAAAATGGCGAAAGTCAGATTGTCTCAGTAGATATATTTTTTTTTAAATCAGTTTACTGACCCTACTTCTTTACTAAAATAAATTAATGGTAAGATATGTTTCTTTAGCTATTCTTCGATCGAAAATTCCAGAACTTGTGATTTGATCGTATGATGACACAAAATTTTATGTGCCATAACTTTCATTTTTGTTATCATTTGTAGCTATTCTAAATATTCCGCACACTATTAAACGAATATTTTGCTAACCGAATCGTAATTATCAGGCGAAATACTTTATTATTTTTGGATATAAAGGTGTTTGAAAATTAAAATTTACTTAATATTTAAAACAGGTACTTTTATTTACATTTTTTTTTTCTTCTTAGAGTAAAATACACTAGAAGTAACTAACATATACTATAAAAACTATAAGTTTAGAAACATATTTTCTGGCTGCCTATTCACTGATTCATTTATTTAAACTTTTTTTTCAACAGTTGCATAATTTGTTTATTGTAAAGGCCGTTTATTTATTTTATTATATAAACAGAAGTATATTGCATATTAAAAAAAAAACATTGTGTATACACATATATGTATGTATACATACGTGTATAAATGTAAAATTATTATAATTATGTAAATATATAGATGTACGTAAACACTTGTAAGCTTTCATTAGGTTTATTTACATAGCTGTTTGTATCATTTGTCAATAAATCTCATTTTATTGATCCCAAATTGTGTAGCATAGCGAATAGCTATAAAAAAAAAAGTTAAGGCCTCTTTAAGGGAAAAGTGCCACTTTTTTTTCTAAATCTATCGGTACAAATTGTCACTATAAATTATTAACATGTAATAATTATAAGTAAAATTTGACTAAGAATATATTTTACAGTACGTTCTCAATTTAAAAATTTGCTGTAATTATTTTCTGTTTTACATGTAAATGACAGTTTTTTATAATGTATTATTTTTGAGAAATACAGGGTTAAATATGTTAAAGTAATACTAAAAATTAAACCTTAATTTAGTAATATATTTAATTATACTAATTTTTTCAGATTATAAAAATAATTAATAATATTTTGTGCTTTATATGTAATTTAGATGCACATTTTTTTTTTCTTGAAGTAACATACCGTATTTTCCGGGAATAAGGCCGCACCGAGTATAACGCCGCACTTGGTTAAAAATAAAAAAAACTAGTTTAACGCCACACCGGGTGTAACGCCGCACCGTGTATAACGCCACACCAAGTATAACGCCGCGCCGGGTATATTCCCACATTCATTATTAGAGCAATGAAATAAAATTATTAACTGATATAAAGTAAAACATTTTGATTTTAAATAAATAACTTATCTTTTTTTGTTGTACAGTTATTTCAATGAAACCAGAACCTCATACATTTGCTGCGCCACGATTCCCGTTAACTTTTGCTAAATTGATAACATACAGCTTAAATTTTGCAGGGTAACTGCGGCGCTTACAACTTACATCTGAAGACATATTTAAAATAAAACTTACCGTAAAATACCGTTAATTCGCCCCCCCAAACGTCACGAAAAATCGTAAAATAATTAGAGGGGGGCACTTACGCGGGATTTTTCCGCGATCGCTTCGCAAAATTTGCAGAGATGAATCATGATAAATTGAATGAATCGTGAATCTTTGGATGAATCATGAGTTTTGATACTTGAAGCAATACTTGAAAAAATTGCGTTTTTTTTTAAATGTAAATTCTGTCCAAAAAACGCAGAAAAAAGAAGAAATTTGTCAAAAAAAACCCCAAAAACATGAAATCAATTAAAAAATCTCGAAAAAACGCACATTTCTAAAGATTCATGATTTATTCATTATATCATGATTCATTCCTTTCTCAACCTTTCTTTTGACATAATTTGTAACTTTTTAGAGATTTTTTGACGTAATTCCCGTTTTTACTGAAATTTTTCGTCGAAACGTGGGTTTTTTGGCGATACTTCGTCGAAATTGATGATTTTTTCGCGATCCTTTAAAGAAATTTGCGGTTATTTTTCATGATTGTTTGGCGAAATTGGCGTTTTTTCAGCGAATTTTTTGGAAGGGAGGCGCTTTCTCGGGATTTTTTCAAATTTTTTATAAAGTAGGGAGGGGGAGGATTAACGGGATTTTACGGTATATCAGTAAATTAAAATCAATTTTAAGCATCAGATTCTTTAACCTTAAAAATATAATTCCACGTGCATGTGTATAATTACAGAGAAAGCAACGAAAGTTTAGATTTGCCGACCTGTTTTCAAAAATTTTAAATTAATTAGTCCTATTTACAAGCCGCACCTAGTTATTGGCCGCACTTTTGTTTACAAAACAAAAAAATCTAGTTTAACGCCGCGGCGTTATTCCCGGAAAATACGGTAAATTTGTTATTAATACAAAATTTATATACTTTTGTTATTTTCCTTCCTCCAAAGTAAAAGAAAATTTTTTGACTTTCAATTTTAAAATTAATCACAATAGTTTGTTGCATTTTGTATGTAGTTTTCATATATTTTTGATTATGCTATACTGAGTGTTCTAAAATGCAACAGACAAATTACAGAGTGTTGATAGAAATCATCAGGAGGAAGAAAAATCACCACCTAATCTGTCATCAGAAGTTGGGGAGGGGGAATGGTGGTTGTGTCTCCAATATTTATGAGCATGCAAAATTCTAGATTTTTGAAAGGCCTTTTTACTTTAGAAAAAAAGTAAAATGCATATGATTTCTTTTTGATTTGATGATTTGTTTTCTAAATGTAAACAAGTTAAATTATCAAAGTATAATAAGAAAGCAGCTAGACTCACTCTATCATTGTGCTTGTCTGATTTTTAAAAATATCATATGTCACAAGATATTAATTTCTCTATTACTGGCCACCATTACTGATCCATATTGTTTATTTCCTTTAAAAATGCATTCTTTACCAGCGTTCATAACTATCACAATATAAAGTAATGAATTTACTGCTCATAATAAATATTATAAGTATAACATGAATTAGAAACTGAAACATATTGCACTTAACATAAACATTTTTAATCAAACAACATATTAAAAGCGCTTTTTTTCACTTAAAACAATATTGAAAGTCGATAAATTTAAAAAGAGAAAAATTTTTCTTCATGCACTTACATGAAGCTTAAAAAAATAGAAAGAAAGAAAAATGTATAGAATTTAGTTAGCTATCAAGAAATATGCAAAATTTATAAAACAATTTTATTTTAAAAAAAAATAATAAAAAAAACTATTGCAGTAGTATTCACAAATCTGAAGTTAATGATTTTTTCTTGTTGATGAAAAGAAAAGGGGTCTTTTCACGTTAGATCTCTAAAAATAAAATATTTGTTCTAGTGAAAAAATATCCTTGTGTCACAAGCAAAAATCATACAAAAAATATGAAATTTCTTCAAAATGGTAGCAATTGAACTAATTTCATTGTTTCAGAGGACTAATAGGTTCTTTTATTGATTACCATAAAATACCGTTAATCCGCCCCCCCCCCCAAATGTGACAAAAAATCGTACAATAGTTAGATGGGGGCGCTTATACGGGATTTTTCTGCGATCCTTCAACAAAATTTACAGGAATGAATCATAAATTTTGATACTTAATTTTTTTTTTTTTAATGTAAATTTTGTTGAAAAAACGCAGAAAAAAAGGAGAAATTTGTAAAAAAAAAAAAAAAAAAAAAAAAAAAAAAAAAAAAAAAGCCAAAACAAGCATGAAATCAATTTTAAAATCTCGAAAAAACGCACATTTCATCAAAGATTCATGATTCAATCGTTTCATAATGATTCATCTCATTCTCAATCGCCTTTGAGAATGGGGAGGGAGGGCGCTTTCTTGGGATTTTTTGAAAATTTCAAATTCTTTATAAAGTGGGAAGGGGGCGTTAGATCGGGAAGGGCGGATTAACGGGATTTTACAGTATATATATTTAAAAATGTCATTTTTTTTTTCATTTAAAAAAAACTTTTTTAAATAATGTGAATAGAAAATGACGTCATTCTTTAAAAACAAGCACTTTCCTTCATGGAGATGTTATTATTCAATTCTTTTTTGCTCTGCCAATACTGAGTTTGGGACACAAGGCAAAATGCTTCAGTGAGTAAAAAAAGATATCATATTAAAAGAAAAGGATCATTTTCTTTCATAAAACTGAATATTTTCATCGCATGTGTGTCTACAAGACAAGAATTTCTGAGATTTTTACTTACTGTTACTGAGATTACAGGTACAAGTCAATAGTTTGAATGTTTGTATTCCAAGCTGTAGCTGACAAATTCAATTTCAAATTTAAAAATACAATCAAACCATGTTAACATGAACCTCAAGGGGAATCAAAATTTTGTTCACATTAACAGTAATTCATGTTATCAGTATGAAATCTTTGTATTCACCTTTATAGGGGACTGTGAAAACAATTCATGTTAAAAATAGATTGTGTTAAGCATGTTAAGAAGATTTGACTGTATATCAATAAGCAATTGCACATCGAAATAGTTTTTGAATGATAAATATGATTATGAGAATAACATATGCAAACTTTAAGATGATGAAAAGAATGTTAGATTTAGATTTCATGTGAAAAATTTACATGATATTGTCAAAGTAGAAAATTTTTGTGCTTATTATTCATTTTTTAATTACAAGCATACGAAATTCAATTGATATCTTGATCATAAATGCTGCTTTTGATTATATGTTTCTACATATATATACAAATAAAGTTTAATTTGTCAATAATTCAAATAGGCTTTCGAAAATGGTATTTTGGTAAATTTAGCTAAAAATTCAATTCTTTTTAAACTTACATCAACAAACATAACATGTTTTTTTCTCTTTTTTTTCTGGGGCTAATTTCTTAGGTTTTTTATAAAATAATATGACAATTCTTTTTTTTTAAATTCTTTTATCAAAATTTAGGTAGGTTTCAAATTGTGAGTATTACCGTAAAATACCGTTAATCCGCCCCCCCAAACGAAAAGAAAAATCGTGCAATAGTTAGGGGAGGGCGCTTACACGGGATTTTTTCGCGATCGTTCAACAAAATTTGCATGAATGAATCATCATAAAATGAATGAATCGTTGAATGAATCATAAATATTTATACTTGAAAAAATTTGGGTTTTTTCTTTTTTAAACGTAAATTCTGTCGAAAAAACGCAGACAAAAGGAGAAATTAGTAAAAAAAAGCCAAAACAAGCATGAAATCAATTAAAAAATCTTGAAAAAACGCGCATTTCATCAAAGATTCATGATTCGCTCATTTCAAAATGATTGATCTCGCTCTCAATCGCCTTTGAGAATCGGGAGGGAGGGCGCTTTCTCGGGATTTTTTGAAAATTTCAAATTCTTTATAAAGTGGGGAGGGGGCGTTTGATCGGGAAGGGCGGATTAACGGTATTTTACGGTAATAGAAGATAGGATCAATTACTGTTTCAATTTTTGTGAAATTTAAAATTAAATCTTCAGTAATGTCATTCAATTCCATGCACATGTTTTATTTTTAGTGTAATAATGTAGCACAGTTTTTTTTCATAAATAAAACGTAAGTAATGCATGGCAGATGTGCTAAGGTGTTATTGCCTGTTACTAATTTGAATAAATTTATTTGTAAAGTTATAATTTCATTGATAAATAAATCTAATATAGATGATATTTAACATTTTATGTAGCTTTCATTACAAAAAATAAAAAACTACTTATTGCAACCATCTGATTGAAATCACTTCCAAAAATTTTTGGTATATTTTCACCGATTGTGTACACCAAAACCATTCTCCATCCAAATATTGACTTATATACACTCTAGCAGGCTAAGCCCTCTGCGCTGGTCTATTTTTCAAAACAAAACACGAATCAAACAAAATACTGAATATGATTTCATGTGTTTTTTAAAGCAACTTCACCTCGAATGCTCTTTCACGTTTCTGAAAATCATACAAACGCCACTGTATTTAAAGAGAGAAAACCAACGATTATAAATGCACCAAAAATGCATTAAAAGTTAGCAAACAGCTGTTTCGAATCTACTGTCGTGATTCTTCATCAGTGCAAAACTCAGGGAGCTAGAAAAAACAAAACTGAGCCAAAAATAAAAACAACAACAATGGAATCAATGCCCGTTGACGCCAAATATATTAAAGTAATAATAAAATATTATGTTGTATCAGCTTATGCATTCGATAAAATTCGGGTTTTTAAGAAAAAAATATTTCAGTTGACCACTTATTGTAGAGTTTAATAGAAAAATGAGGCAATTACGAAAAGAGCAATTTAAATATTCTCTATTCACCATACTTCTAAAATAGCGAGCATTATAATCGCAGAGATTGACCATTGAATTTAAACAATTTTCAAGTGATTCATTTTCATTTGATAGTTTTTGAACTCTAAACCTATCAACTTGAGGATATGGGTATCTGTGGAAACTTTAATACATCCTCTCTCAATATTATAGACAAATCTATTAGAGTTTTCTGTTTTTGGAATGCAGCAAAATAAATAAAGTTAAATAAAGTTTTCCTTAGAAAAATAAGGTGAATGTTTTTTGTATGTGTGAAATTCATTTTTTGATACAGATGTCTTATACGCATCGCGTTGGTGTGATTGAAACAAAATGAACATTTTATGCCTCTTATGGTAATCCATCTTTGTTTTTAATTTATTAATGAACTATTCATTTACTTTCATTTGCATTTTAAAAAGATGCATTTGTTATACTCTATACATAGAAAAGTTAAATAAAAAATAGAAATGTATGTGTCATTTGAATACGAAGTTTCGTTAAAGTGGCGCCAGAAATGTATCACGCCAACGTAGTGTATATGTGACATTTGTGCCTCTTTCTTACAACATGGGTGTGTGCATTTGCAACTAAATTTAGTTATTTAGCTCTATTTTTGTAATATTAACTGGAGTTTGTACAATGTACGGTACTACTTGATTATTCTGTTGAGAAAAAAATTAATAGCAGATTATAGGAATAAATGCCAATAATCGATGATCGTAAGTGTGACAGCAATTGATATTACACGTGATACACGTATTTTTTACGTCATAAGTAATATTTAATTCGACTTTTAATTTGTATTTTTAATTTATGTTTATTGTTCTTCCGTTATTTAAAATGAACATACGTAAATTTGAATAGTTTGGCGAAACTGGCCGACGTGTTAATTAAGTAGCACTCAATTTACATTTGAAAATATATTTCACAAAAAACTCCGGCACAAACATTATATACCCACCGGATTTGCAAGATTTCCTTCCAATACCAATGCGGCAAAATCCTCGTTTTAGAATATCAAACAAATGTACATTTTTAAAAATTATTTTCGTTATTTTAAAACGAAAATATTAATAAATAATATTAATAAATAAAAAAAGTAACTATAGCACAAAACAATTTATAGAATTTCTAAAAAGAAATTGAAAGTAAATAGACAATTTATTAATACAGAAAGAACTATTGCTAGATTACCATATCAGGTAAAATAACACCGTTTTGGCGATAGTCAGATACACCAGTGCGTATATAACATCTGTGCCAAACATGTTTGGAAAAAACAATAATCGTTATTTATACAGCATGTTTAAATACTGTAGTATAGTGAAAAAAGGTATATATGTCATATACGCACCACATTGGCGCGTTTTTTTTTTCTTCTGATGCCGATTCGGCGAAAACTTTGTTTTAAAATACCAGTTACATATATAGTTTTCAATTATTTTATATTTTTTTAAATAGAAAATAACAATAAATTTTAAAAAGTTTAGTTAATAATTATAAAACAAAACTATTTATATCCTTTAAATAAGAAAATAAAAGTAAATAAACAGTTTATTAATAAATAAACAACAACAGCCAGGTTACCAAGTGAGGCATAAAATCGCCACTTTATTGCAGTCGCGTAAATGTGGTGCTGGTATGACAAATGTGCCTAGATCAAAATAGTTTATAAATCGGAAAAAATGTAAATAGACAATTTATCAATAAATAGACAACAACATCGGGGTTGCCATCAGTGGCGTAGCTACGGGGGGGGGGGGCAAGGGGGGCGCCCGTCCCGGGCGCGATGCTAAGGGGCGCCAAATTGAGAGAGGCTTAAATCGAAATTATCTTACATATTTTAACAATAAACAAAAAATTGTTGACTTTAAAAAAAATTATGAGCGTTAGTAAAATATTTTGTTAGATCCAATTAATGAAAAAAGGAAAAAATTATGTAAATATTTCTAGGGATGTCTCAACACAATCGGTAACGAAGATAATTAATTATGTTTCTGATTTGAGACGCAAAATGATTAAACAGGGGCGCCAAATGCAGAGGAACTTTAAACCAAAATTATTTCACATATTTTGAAAATGAATAATAATTGGTGACATCTTTTGTGTGAGTGTGTGAATGTTTTGGAGAAATTCGGTGAAGGTGGAAGGAATGACAAAATTCATAATTGTCATTTGCCGATGGAGGCGTTAATGTTTAGCCTGAAGTAAATAAATCAAAAAGCCGACTGGAGACTTTAAATCACATTTCTGGTACCAAGAACATTTTTTATTTGTAGCCAGCTGACCCATCTGTCGATTTTTCCAAATGAACCGCGAATGATTAAAATTTCTATTCAAATTTAAATAAATTAAAAAAAAAAAAAACTTTCAAAATGAACCTCTGGGATGGGTCTCCAGTGTCTTCGGTAGCATAGAACGGGTGTGCTACGCAGCCAAGAACCAACTATTAAAAACATGCATTCAAATGAAATCTTGGACTTACGCTGTAAACATTATAAGATAAAAGCAAAAATTATTACTTATCAGCGTAAAAAAACAATTTATTATAGATTAAAAATTCCTAACGTTTCGAACTCAATCTAATGAGTCATCTTCAGAGGTATATTATTAAAGGAGAAATAATTTACATTAAAAACAGATTGGCATACTATAAATTGACAAAAATTATACTAAATAAACATTAAAGGCCAAGATTCAAAAATAAAAACATGTAGCGGTTGCCATCACTGAAGGGGATGAAGGGGACTTTAAGAAATGTTTGTTTTGATAAAGTAAAGATTATTTCTCATTGTTCAAATCCGCAAAAAGCACTCATAAGGGAATCTATAGAAATTGGTTTCAGGAAGAAAGAAGTCTGCAATGACAATATGTCCTTTCAAATACCTAATATCTGGTTTAATATTTTAAAAGAAATACTTTTGTAAGTTTCCTCCATGGTTTTGTCATTTTTGTATTGTCTACTGAGTGATGGCAACCGCTACATGTTTTTATTTTTGAATCTTGGCCTTTAATGTTTATTTAGTATAATTTTTGTCAATTTATAGTATGCCAATCTGTTTTTAATGTAAATTATTTCTCCTTTAATAATATACCTCTGAAGATGACTCATTAGATTGAGTTCGAAACGTTAGGAATTTTTAATCTATAATAAATTGTTTTTTTACGCTGATAAGTAATAATTTTTGCTTTTATCTTACATGCATTCAAATTTATTTCTGTCAAAATGAATCTCCGGAATGGATGCGCGCTGCCTAGAAGGCGTACTGCGCATGTGCAAGAACATCTGCTGATAATCGAAAAATGAATTGAAAGAAAGAAAATTCCCTTGAAATAGATCCCATGAAATCTCAGATAAAAATGCCCCATGGTGATGAAAGATAGAACTAAAACCTGTAAGACAATCGAAAACCAAGTTGAATGAGAAAAACCCAGTGGAAAATTGGATTCATAGAAACCGAGTAAGAACACGTCATTTTCATATGAAAATGGAGCTAAAAATTTCAAGAACATCGCAAGCTAATTTTCAAGAATCAAAATCTGTTGAAATCTATTTTGTAGAATCCGACAAAAAAGGGGCTTAAAAGTTCGATAGTTATCATACTTTAAAATGTAAATAAAGGGAGGAAACTGTTGTGGACGGACTCTACACTCCTATAACTTCACTCTATCTACAGCACACACTAGTAATTTTCGATTAAATTGATAAAATACTTTTAAAGTATGATTTTAGCATTCGATAGCGTTTAATAATAAAGTTGATTGTCTGTTATAGAATATTTGATCAATCGATTTTCGAAAACTAGTGGAGTGTAAGGACGGAAAAAAAATATTTTTAGTTGTGTTTTTAATGGATACTCGTTTCTGTATATGTCTCTCGTAATCGGAGCTAGAGGTCTGCACGGGCCGGGCCTCATTCTTCCTAGTTTTCATGGACCAAAATAATCAGTTCCTATTGAATCTTCCTATATGAAAATCCTTTTCTCGACTTTTTATAAATCGGTAATATTTTGCTTTGTCCAAAAATTTCTGCAAAAAAAGCATATACTTTTAAGCCGTCATTATTCTACAATTAAACATTAGAATTTATTCCTTTTAAAGAATCGTAGATTACTAGGCGTTTTAAAGTAGAATTAAACACACACACAAAAACATGATTATGACGGATTTTTTTTTTTTTAACTGAAAACTGAAAGTTTCTTTTAAAATGTCCATCCATGCAAAATTAATACAACAATATGGGAGAAAAAAATATATTAAACATTTACATCTGTTAAGAAGGGAATGCATTTTTTTTCTTTTTTCGTTCCAAAGCGATTTCGTCTTTGGAAATTTTACCATATACCGCTTTTTCGATTTTTTGTCTCCATTACAGTGAATATGGATTAATAATACTAGTGATAACTGAAACATTTACATACAACAAACAAAGATTCATTTAAAAACATAAATATCGCAGCCTACGGCACTTCTGCATAAATGGAGATTATAAACATGGGAAAAAAAGACTAATATAATTTTTTTTGGTCAGAACTCTTCCATAAGATTAAAGATCAATGTTTTGTAGAAATTCACTCGAGCCGGGCCGAGTTCGGGCCGAATTTTAAACTTTTTTCCGGACCGGGCCGAGCTCGGGCCGAAATTTTAACTTTCGGCCCGGGCCTGGAAATTTCGGCCCGTGCAGACCTCTAATCGGAGCTGCCACAGGCGATTATTTTTTTTATTCTAAATGATACCGCTTTCCCAAGACAGAAATCCTTACACACACTTTAATAACATTTACAATAGAAATAAACGTCAATATTAGAAAAATACTTGTGCGAACAGAATACATAAATAGTCGACTGTGGCAGTTTTTGCATATGGGGTCTCTCTCTATTGTATACTGTCGCTGTCAATTAAAAAGAAACAAAGTTACCGAGCGATTTTCAAAAAAATTATATATTTTTTTTATATATGTGCTTTGAAATTTTCAAATTGAAATCTTAATTGGATTTTTTTCTTTTTTCGCTGATAAATGAAAATTTTTAATTTCTTTCGATTGGGAAATCAAACTTAGATGAGTGTGCGATTTTTGCCAACTTGCAGGGAAAAAATCGCATTTTTGATGAATTTTTAATTGATATTCTCGACTATAAGAAAAAAAATAAAAATTTTGAGTCTCACATGCATTAGGATAGCATTTGCTCTGTACTATCCTCACTCAAAATTTATTGAAATAAAATAAAGTTGTATGTTGTAGATATTTTAGTCCCCTCCATCATACATAGATTGGTTTTCACGCTGATTTTTGCTGTTCTTAGCATTCCATATAAATATTCAAAATGAAAGCTTCCTTAAATTAATGCAAAAGTATTTTGCTGAAAGAACAACAAGAAAAAGTATTATTTCTTTCTTATCAGAAACTCCGTTTTTCCGTCAAATTTTCATTGAGTTTGTTTGTTTGTTTGTATGTCGGCCAATTATCTACGCTGTGGGATATAGGCCGTAAGGGGAGGGATGTCCTCCGTGGGGGTCTTTCTAAGGGAACCTAACCCGTATTTACGCAAGGTTCGAAGAAAACCACGGAAAACTCCGAACGGTTAGGCCGACGGTCGCGATTGGGTTCGAACCCAGCACCTACCGTCTACCAGTTTGAAGTTGGAATCTCTCGGCCACTGGTGGGGCAATTTTCATTGAGAAAACCAATTAATGAAATGTAAGCGACCTACCCCAAATTTTTCCTACTTAAATCGTATAAAAAAACGAAGTAGGACTTTTCTGTCTTCCTAGTACAACCACTATAAACGTTTGTTTTCGTCGTTTTAAAAGTTCAATATATTTTACGCATATTTAAATTCAACGCATATGCATTAGAGAAAACTACATCTATTTATGTAAATTATGGGATTGACTGAGTCCTATGTAAATTATGGAATAAAATATTTTGACGCGGGATCCTCTTTGGACCGAACTCTTTCGTCAATGCATCTTACAATCATCTCGGTGAATTCGATCAGAGGTCTTACGACTTATTTACGCCAATTTCGGGACCTACATGGTCGTAGTTTATGCAGGCAGAATTGCCAAATCTAAACTTTTTCGTTTCAGTTCATGTAAATATGTTGAGGCCTGTAATATTTTCCAGCAAGGGGCGAAGATGTCAATTTGCGAGAAACATTTCGTTTAATTGGATTAGCTCTTGATTGACATACGGTCAAGATCAGCACAATTCCTCGAATAATAAACATACAAAGATTTAGCCACAAACGAAAGAAAAATTGCCTAACCGTCACAGTATTTTCCATCTTAAGTTATTCTTTGATTTTACTGGTGAACATAATAAATGTTATGCTGAAAAACAAAATTCAAGGAGAAAAATGTATTTTTGAGAAAAAGAATTTATGGATTTTAATTTAAATTTTAGAATTTCAAAAGGATTTTAGTTTTTATCATTTTCATCTATATAGCATATCTCTCTCTATACTGATATCTGATCATTGTCATACGACTAAGAATATGTTAAGGGTTTATTAAGATCTTAAACAAATTCGTTGGATATCTTGATTTACCATAAGAATTCAAGACCTTTTATCGTTTTCCCATTTATCTTTAAAAATGGATGCGTATAGCAATTTGAAATTCTAGAGTGACTGCAGTTTTCAATCAGGAGATTTTATTACCATAATCGGAGGTATCATAACGTAGCAGTTTTAGTAAATGTGTTTTTTTTTTTTTTTTTTTTTTTTTTTTTTTTTGCAAATTTATTCTCTTTGTCGCTATTCGCATTACAGAGCCAGATTACCGCACAGACCTATAAGGCCATGGCCTTGGAACCACTCTTGCTAGGGGCTCAAATTTACTGAAATGATTTTTAAGTCCTAAAATTGTAGTTTCCGCATTATTTTCTCAAAAACAAAAATATTTTTCATTAATTTTGAAACCGTATCATAATACCTAATAATAATCCATTCCTTATCCTCTACAATCCCCCCCCCCAAAAAAAAATGTATAGGAACTGCAAAGTACCCTCAAACAGGTGCTGAGCCATGGGCCCCGCACAATCCTAATCTGGCTCTGCATCTTACATGCTTAAAAAACATAAACATATCCGTGAACATACGGCTAAATTTTTGAAAATCCCATTCAAATTCAATATTGATGAAAATTGAAAATCTTCCGTAATCTGGTTTTATGCATTTTAGTTTAGTGTATTTGAGTAAAATTAGCCGAATCCTTAAAAACAAGAAAAAGTGAAGATGCCTTTTCCTCCCAGTACAGGATAGAAATACTATTTTGTTTCTCCTTCCAATTTTTTTAGGGGGGGGGGGCGCAAAAATTAATCCTGCCCCGGGCGCCAGAAAACGTAGCTACGCCACTGGTTGCCATATCAAGCAAAATAATGACACTTTGGCGTCAGTTAATTACCCAGATATATATATGGCATTGGCGTCAGAAACAAATCGCCCCAATGTAGTGCGTATAAGACATCTGTGCCGAAAAAAATTAAAAGTTGCAGTTAAATTATTTTATAATATCTATCTATGTGAAAAGACATTTAACCTAAAATTTAAATATTCATTTTTTGGTATAAACTGCTATATATGTACTTAAGTTAAATGTAAATTTTTTTTTCCTAAAAATGCTCTCACTCATTAAAAGAGAGAGAGAAAATAGTTCTTGCGAACATCAACTCCGTCTTGTGCTTTTTTTGGTTTAGAATCGCATTGATTGGCGACAAAAGTAGATTGTAACACCCAATTGAACAAACAACATACAAATAACAATTTGAGCCATTTTTAAAAAAAATAATTCTGCGAGTTTCTTCTGTAAAGCACATAACGGGAAAATTAGATTAAAAAATATTTTAAAAAAAGAAAGAAAAAAAAATACTTATGTTTTATCTAATGAAATTTTTGAGATGTTGTTTTCTTTTAATCTGGCTCGAAAGAAATAAATAGCCAAATATTGTGTCACTTCAAAACTTTCTTTCACATTGAGTTACTTTTTAAATATTATAAATATTCTTTTTTTTTTTTTTTTGTTAAAGATAAATATTTTCCTTTCATAAAATTATTTTGCATTAAACGGATTTTTTCCTTTTTATCATTATTTATTTTAAATCAATGAATTAACAGTTTTTTTTCGAAATGTTTATATTATTTTCCATTAGAGAAAGCATTTCATTTCTTTTTTGAAATATAATTATCGCCAAAAAAATTAGTTGTTGCAACCCTTCCGTCAAAAATTACCGAAAAATACGAAATTTAGTACGAAAAATCAGAGTCATCCCTGTATATTTGTATCATAAACCTCCGCAAAAATATTTCCTATCGAATGATATAATCTGCAAAAAGATCCATCGGATAGTTTTTGAAAACACTCGTTTGGAAGTTTCAGAACTTCTGCTTTATAATATATATGATATATATGACAGGATAAAAAATAAAACCCTTTTTAATACTTAAAATTTAAATTCAAAAACTTAAAGTTCCCCATTAATATTTTTAAGCTTTAATTCTGATGCTTAAGAGTAGTTTGCCCCTGATAACTTTATTTTCCAGCAATACATCTTATTACCTTCAGAGATCAATTTTGAACGCTCCTTAAGATTAAAACTGATGATCTAAGGGCTTTTTGCAGCCATTTGTCGCTAGGGCCTCATACGTCACCGACCCGGGAACTGTGCGGAGTTTGACCACATATCAATCAAAATCTAATGAGGCAATTAAATTAAATGTTAATCCCAAATTCACAACTCTGCCCTCTGCTGGAAAATATTATAATTCCCAACATATTAGCAAGAACGCACGCGAGAAACTATTCTCTATAATACCCGTAAACGGCTCGGGCGACCTCCGACCGGACTCGCGAATCTCTTCTGTAAGACGTACGGCCAAAAAAAGAATTCGAACCGACAAGAGGCTAACGTCTTCAGGGGTGTTAGTTATGACATAATAAGTTGGACTCGGGAGCCTCTTGTTGGTTCGAAACTCTTTTATTTGGCCATTCATCATACAGACGGGCTTCGCGAATCCGGTCGGAGGTCGCCCGAGCCGTTTACGGGGATTATGGAGGCATGGCCGTAGTTTCAGCAGGTATCTCACAACTGCAAAGTCTCTCGTTTCTCGCTCGCGTTCTTGCTAATATAATGGGGATTGTAATGTTTCCAGTAGAGGGCAGAGTTGTGAATTTGGGAGGAACATTTAATTTAATTGGCTCATTAGATTTTGATCAATATGTGGTCAAAGCCCGCACAATTCCCGGGTCAGTGACGTATGAGGCTCTAGCCGAAAATGGCTGCAAAAAGCCCTTAGATCATCAATTTTAATCTTAAGGAGCGTTCAAAATTGATCTCTGAAGGTAATAAGATGTATTGCTGGAAAATAAAGTTATCAGGGGAAAACTGCTTTTAAGCATCAGAATTAAAGCTTAAAAATATTAATGGGGAACTTTAAGTTTTTGAATGTGAATTTTAAGTATTAAAAAGGGTTTAATTTTTTATCCTTTCATATGTATATATATATATGATATATATGTTATTCGATAACTATTAACTATGCCATAACTTTGCATATTTATTAACTGATTTGAATAAGATTAATTGTATCCATAATATATACCGATGGATCGACCGAGTTCGTTGGCCAACTCCATCCACCATTTTGTTTCAAAATGGCAGCCGTATGAATTTTTTTAATTAAAAAATAGTGCAAATAAATAAAAAACTGAAAAATATTTTTTCTAGGCAGTTTTACTATAATACAAAGATTTCGAAGCATAAATTTTTTTGTCCTTATGCTAAAATTGGCTGATATATAGAAGTATCTATTTCTAGGATTGCTGACATTTTGTAACAATCTGAATTCCATCATGCTGTAACTCTCGTATTTATAAATTGATTTGGATGAGATTGACTGTATGTAAGGTATATTTTAAAGTATATACCAATGTCACGGTTGAGATCATTGACCAGCTTCTTCCACCATCTTGTTTCAAAATGGCTGACATTTGTGCCATGTATTGCTGCACAATGCTTACATAGTATTAATATCTGTTAGTTTCAAATTTTCGCTAAACTTGGCAACACTTGGCAAAATATCGCCAAATTTAGCAACCAAAAAATGACAATAAATGATGCTAACTTGGATATAGCTTACTAATTTGGTTCTCATTCAAATTCAGTATGGAAGAATAATATCTTGTCGGGTTCGTTGCATTTTAGCTTCTTAGAACCTGACTAAAATTAGTTAAAAGTAAAACTTGCAACATTTTAAAGCCAAAAAATATTTCTTATTTTTCCTACCTCTTCCTTCCGGTGCTCTGTACAATACAAACATTTTTTATTTATGAAAAAAATGTTAACAGTAATCCAGTAAGAAATTATAAACTGATAAATTAGAGTTATTTTCTTTTTCATATCCACTTTAATTAAATAATATAATGTGCGTAAGGGTAGTGTTTGTTCTGAAACGATTTAGCTATGAAAATGTCACAATATTACTAATGATTTCGAGGTATAAAGAAATGTTAACATAAGATATTCGAGTCCACCATGTATTGTATTATTACAGTGTCTTAAATTACTAGAAATATAACACAGTTTGAAGTATTATATACCCAGCATATAAAGTTACTATTATTTATTCGAAATTTGTTTCTGCGCTTTCATATAAAATTATACAATCTTGCTCCTAAAAAGGTATTTTTATGCCTTTTCTAAACAGACATAACTGCAACAGCCTTAATGTCAAATTTTATTCTTTTGGTAATTTTTATTAAACATACTGGACGTTTGTTTAATCGATTTTAAATCTGTTTAATGATTCTTTTCACACATTTTATAATCCAATTTGCAAAGGCAAATATGCAAGTGGATTCCGAAGCTGTACATTGAAACATGAAGAAAATGCATATTGTTTTATTTATGATCTATTATATGCAACTTTAAACGTGGTTAAAATGCTAATAAATGTTTAAAAAACTGCAATACAATGTAAATTGCCTTAATAATGAAAAATGTTTCCCACAGTAACCATCTCAGTTAGTTAAAAAAATTCTTAAATTTGGAGGAATTTCCACTAAATGCATCTAAATATTAAAATTCTCTTTCTCATAAAAATAAATTATATTATCTTAACAAGGTAGAGCCCGTCAAATTTCGACGAAAGACAATATTTAAGGAGAAAGTGTTTCACTGATTTATAAATCTACAAAATTAGTTACAATAAAAATGCACCTAATATTGCTAAGTCTAACACTTAAAGAAATGATATTTAGACTAAAGGTAATAAAATACAAGTTCCATAAAACTCAATTTCAGAAATCATTAAACTTTAATCATACAGCCAGCAATTAAATATAATAAGTATCTGTCATTATGATCTGTAATCAATTAAGGCTCTTATGCTTTGTATTTCAAAATCAAAAAGAGCAAAATTTATTCTACTTTAACTCAATCATAATTTTTTCAAGCTAAATTAAAACCCGGTATCATTTTCAACATATAAAAATATTTATATGCACCTCTCATATCTGTATTCAGCTATAATTCTTTCTTTTTACTTTTTTTTATCGTATTCTCATTTGATCATTGAAATTCAAAACTTCAAGTCTCGAGTGCTATTAGCTGGAAACAGATGCTAAACTGTTAATATCATAGAGTAAAAAGGAAGAATAGAGAGTAAATACAATGGCTGAGGGTGATGCCGAAAATGTAACCATAAAATCCGTTACATTATACACATTATGTCGAAACAAAAACACGTGCTTTCACAAAAAGAAGAAAACATTTTGTAATACAATTTTTAATTCAAAATGCAATAAAATACTTCTTTACAGTGCTTAAATGTAAGAAGATCATTTAAATTTAGAAAAAACGGCATGTCCTAAGAATTCGGTCTCTGTTCCATGTGCCTCATTTGTTTGGGCTTAAAGTGAACATTAAAATTTCACCGATAAATGATTTCATATTGTAAACCTTTTTTATGGCATACTGCATCTCCATTTATCTTTTTCCTCCGTGGCTTTTTATCCTTTACCTTTAATAGAAATGAAGTGCTTTTCTTACCACAATTACAAAAACGCTATTAAAAATTACAAAAAAAAAAAAAAAAAAAAAACAGATACAGTTTTCAAATAAATTGCCTTTAAAAGACTTTTTCCTTATACGATGGTGTGAAAACTGAAAATGCAGGATGTTTAGAAGCTTAAAAATTTTACGTAGAAAAAATGAAAAAAACCGAAATTCCATGTGAAATTTAAAAGAGTTGCCATTCGCAAAATGACGTATGCGTTACGCACAGATACATTCGGCCTTTATAATATAAATTGCTTAAACAATGTACCATTGTTTTCATAAGCAATATGAATTTATAAAATTTTCTTCATAAGTTTGCTTTATATTTTATCTATAAATGTTTTAAAAATACTTCTATTTGTAAATGCTTTATTCTTAACTATTTGAGTTACTCTTTATTTATAACTATTACTTTTAATTTTTATCAATTATATTTTTTATGATAAATTTTTTATTTTATGTTAGCAATTATTTATTTTATTTATTCTAAAGTTGATTATAGTGTAAATATTTATGTAGTTAGAAAATTTATATGACACATCATTGATTCTGCGGGCATCAAGTATTTGGGAGTCTATTTCAGTTCAGTTTTCTACATTAATTTAATATTTCATTATAAGTTTATTTCTCGTAAAATTCTTTTTCATGAATCTTAAAAGGTGATAGATTATGTTACTTTTATTTATTGCAGATGCAAAAAGCCATGAATGTGGATACATATCACATCACTCAAAACTGTCTTTAAAGCGTGAAATATGCAGCAAAATATTTCTTTACAACAGCTTTTAGGAAAAGTAGGTTCTGACTCACAGCAAAAAAAATTGTTTGTTTGTGAAGTATGCAGCAAAGGCTTTTCGAGAAAATATGATTTAAGCAGACACCTCTTAATCCATTTTGGTGACAAACCTTTTGCATGTGAGATATGCAACAAGAAATTCTCACAAAAGGCTGATTTAGGAAGACATCTGTTAATTCATACTGGTGAGAAACCTTTTGTCTGTGAAATATGTAACAAAAAATTTTCTCAAAAGAGTGGCTTAAGCACGCATCTGTTAATTCATACTGGTGAGAAAACTTTTGTGTGCGAAATATGCTTCAAGAAATTCTCCCAAAAGGGCAATTTAAGAAGCCATTTGTTAATTCATACTGGTGAGAAACCTTTTGTCTGTGAGATATGCAACAAAAAATTCTCCCAAAAGGGTAATTTAAGCAGACACCTATTACATCATTCTGGTGAGAAGAGTTTTGTGAGTGAAATATGCAACAAGAAACGTTCTGAAAAAGGTAGTTTAAGCAAGCATTTGTTAATTCATACTGGTGAAAAAGCTTTTGTGTGTGAGATATGCAACAAGAAATTCACCCAAAAGAATAATTTAAGCAAGCATCTGTTAATTCATACTGGCGAGAAACCTTTTGTCTGTGAAATATGCAACAAGAAATTTTCCGTGAAGTGTAATTTAAACAGACATCTTTTAATGCATACAAGGAAGAAATGTTTTGTGTGAGATATATAACAGAAATTTCTCTTAAAAGTGTGTTTTAAGAAATCATCGCTAAATCTATACTATTGAGCCAATTTACGCGAGATATAATTAAAAACTCACCAAGGAGCAATCTCTTCGTTTTTACTACCATAATTTGTTGATTGCTATTAACTAATTTTTATACTTCTTGTATTTTGAAATTTTGGCAAAGTCTTGTATTAAAATATTAGAGCGGCTAAAATAAACGACAAACAACCAAAATTTTTTCAATTTTAACTTGTAAATTGGCACCTAAAGGATCTTTAAATTCACTTTTGGCAAACCATATTTCTTACTTATTAGGCCTTAACAACCAAAATTTTTTCAATTTTAACTTGTAAATTGGCACCTAAAGGATCTTTAAATTCACTTTTGGCAAACCATATTTCTTACTTATTAGGCCTTATCATTAACGGTACTTTAAGAACGGTATTAAGATTGCAAATGTGCGATGTCTAGAAATTTAAAATTTTGAGTTAACGAAAATTGCAAAAGCGAATTTTCATCGGAAAATGTTGCCATTCGAAAAATGACGTATGCTTTACGCACAGCTACGTTTGTCCTTTAAAATATAGATAGTGATAGATTAGAATTAAAATGTGTGGGGTTAAAAATTATTTATCTGTTTTCAGAAGATAAGTTTTTGTGAACAACAACAACAACAAGAAAAAAAGACAAGAAAATTCTCTAAAAATTTATCTGGCAAATTTAAATATATTAACATGTCAACTATGAAAGTATAAATTTTAAATGTATGTTGAGAATTTAAAATATTCATAAATAAATCTTTACATTTACTTGTGCAGATTTTAATATGCTGTTGATTTACTGTTTTAAAATGTTATAATTTGAAATTGGAAGAGCCATTTGGTTGCACCACATGCTCTGTTTTTATTTCATGAGCTTTATTATGTATCAAATATTCCTTTTTTTACTTCTTTACTATGCATCAAGTATTTATTCTTTTTGCGTTATGTGCCAAATATGTATGGAAACAGTTTAGGTCATAGATTACAAGTATATATTACATTCCCATGTATATTTTTTAATATGCTGTTGATATTTCGTTTGAAATGAATAATTCGAAATTGGAGTCCTTTGGTTTCAATGGATGTTGTATTTTCTTAAAATTAGATCCATCTGAATTTAAAAGATTTTTTTAAAGTGTTTAAAACAGAGTATAACAGTAAGTGTAATACAGAGTAAACAGAGTGTGTAAACAGAGTAACAGTGTAAAACAGATATATATTTACTTTGTGCCAAATATTCAGTCTTTTTTTTACTTGCTTTATTGTGTCAAATATTTATAACAACATTTTCAGTCCTTGGTAAAACTTTACATTCTACTGTGAAAATTTTTTATATGCTATTGATTTGTTGTTTTAAAATGGTGTGATTTAAAACTGCAGGGGTTTTTTGATTGCTTTATTTTAATTACAAAAGCTTTACTATATCAGATATTCGTTCTTTTTTTATTGCTTTATTATGTGTCAAGTATTCTCTTTTTTTTCATCCTGTGTTAAATATATATGGAAACATTTTAGATTATAGTTAAATCTTTAAATTTCCTTGTACAATTTTTAATATACTGTTGTTTCGTTGTTTTAAAATGTAGTAATTTGAAATTGGAAAAATCCTTTGCATGTTGTTGTCTTAAACCTAGATTAATCTGAATTTAAAACATTTTTTAATATATATATATATATATTGTATTTCGCTTACTATGTGTTAAATATCTATTCCTTTTTTAGCTCACAGGCTACATAGCCTGAGAGCTTATGTGCCCGTCCGTTCTGTATGTTTGTTCGTATGTGCGTAACGCGATAACTCATGATAAAAATATCGGATCCACTTGAAATTGTGTATATAGGTATATCCTGAGAAGGCGCTTCCCTGATTAGTTTTTGGAGTTCATTCGATATGTATAACAGGGGGAACGGGGGGCTCATGCCCCTCCCCTTAATTGATTTAATGGGTTTTTCATGCAGAATTAACAGTTTTCGTTCAAAATTTAGATATAGGATCATTTTGATGAGGCAATTTCGTGACTTTTATTAGGTGTTCATTGAATAAGTATAAACAGGGGGAACAGGGGTTCTAATACCCCCCCCCGTTAGTTGATATAAATGGGATTTTCATGCAGAATTAAGTTTTCGTTCAAAATTTAGATTAGGATCATTCTGATGAGGCGATTCCGTGACAGTTATTAGGTGTTCATTGAATAAGTATAAGTAGGGGGAACAGGGGTTCTAATGCCCCCCCCTCCCCGTTAGTTGATATAAATGGGATTTTCATGCAGAATTAAGTTTTCGTTCAAAATTTAGATTAGGATCATTCTGATGAGGCGATTCCGTGACAGTTATTAGGTGTTCATTGAATAAGTATAAATAGGGGGAACAGGGGTCCTATTGCCCCCCCCCGTTAGTTGATATAAATGGGATTTTCATGCAGAATTAAGTTTTCGTTCAAAATTTAGATTAGGATCATTCTGATGAGGCGATTCCGTGACAGTTATTAGGTGTTCATTGAATAAGTATAAATAGGGGGAACAGGGGTCCTATTGCCCCCCCCCGTTAGTTGATATAAATGGGATTTTCATGCAGAATTAAGTTTTCGTTCAAAATTTAGATTAGGATCATTCTGATGAGGCGATTCCGTGACTGTTATTAGGTGTTCATTGAATAAGTATAAATAGGGGGAACAGGGGTTCTAATGCCCCCCCCCCCGTTAGTTGATATAAATGGGATTTTCATGCGGAATTAAGTTTTCGTTCAAAATTTAGATTAGGATCATTCTGATGAGGCGATTCCGTGACAGTTATTAGGTGTTCATTGAATAAGTATAAATAGGGGGAACAGGGGTTCTAATGCCCCCCCCCCGTTAGTTGATATAAATGGGATTTTCATGCAGAATTAAGTTTTCGTTCAAAATTTAGATTAGGATCATTCTGATGAGGCGATTCCGTGACTGTTATTAGGTGTTCGTTGAATAAGTATAAATAGGGGGAACAGGGGTTCTAATGCCCCCCCCCTTAATTTATATAAATGGGTTTTTCAAGCAGAATTTTCAGATTTCGTTCAAATCTCTGAATAGTTTTGGAAGTTTAATGGTTAAGTATAAAAGAGGGGGATAACTCTTTTTAAATTATATAAATGCTAAATGGGTTTTTATTAAGAATTATCTAATTTGCTCTGAATTTTGGATATAGATTTTTTATATGATAAAGCATGTCTTTGATAGTATAGGAGGTTCAATGATTAAGTATAAAAAAAGAGGAAAGGGGAGAGCTGTTTCCCTTTCTTAATTTTTTTTTTCGAACGGAATTAACCCTTGAAAATATAAGGCTTTAATGTGCAATTAGTATTTGTAGCCTGTGAGCTCAATGCCATCAGTTTAACTGGGCAGTATTCTTTATTACAAGTAGTAATAAGATTTTTGGTTTCTTTCCTTAGAAATTTTTTTTAAGAAAGGGGATCATTAGAGAGATGAAATATTATATTTACCATGTTTCATATTTTTTCGACAATTTTTTTACATAGGTCCCTACATATAGAACAGCTCTACATATAAATCATAGAGTTCTTTATGTTATCACCTTCCCTTAGGAGCGGTATTTTTATGTACGCGTATCGACATTAACTATAGCGAGTTAAGAGCCTACACTAGTTATGTGGTAACTCGAACGCTAATGTTAAACCTGTTGGAGTATTTTTTACGATTTTCTCTCTTTATTGTTTTAAATGATTTTTAATGGGATACCTGAAGTCAATATCTATTGTCCATTTGTACTTTTTGAGTTTGGTTATAGTTTTTAGCTCACAGGCTATCATAGCCTGAGAGCTTATGTGCCCGCCCGTTCTGTATGTACGTTCGTACGTGCGTAACGCGATAACTCATGATAAAAATATCCCATCCACTTGAAATTTTGTATATCCTCATAAGGCCTTTCCCTGATTATTTTTTGGAGTTCATTCAATATGTATAAGAGGGGGAACGGGGGGGCTCATGCCCCACCCCTTAATTGATATGAATGGGTTTTTCATGTAGAAATATTAGTTTTTTTTTTCATAAATTCACATAAGATTATTCTGATGAAGCGCTTCCGTGATTGGTATTAGGTGTTCATTGGATAAATATAAACAGGGTAAATGGGGGTTCTAATGCCCCTCCCCTTAATTTATATAAATGGGTTTTCCATGCAGAATTGTCAGAGTTCGTTAGAATCTCTGAATTAGTTTTGGAAGTTTAATGGTTAAGTATATAAAAAAGAAGGATAACTCTTCTTAAATTATATAAATAAGTTTTTATTAAGAATTTTCCGATTTGATCTAAATTTTGGATATGGATTTTTTTTATGATAAAGCATGTCTCTGATCAGTTTAGAGGGTTCAATAATTAAGTATAAAAAGGGGAAAGGGGGGAGCTGATCCCCTCTCCTTAATATTTTTTTTCGAACGAAATTAACTCTTGAAAATATACAGCTGTAATGTACAATTAGTATGCGTAGCCTGTGAGCTCAGTGCATCAGTTTAACTGGGCAATATTTTTTTTTATTTGTTTGTTTATTTGTTTTGCTGATTTACAAATATTCATTATTTTTGTACTTGCTTTTATGTGTCATATATTTATAAAAACATTTTATTTTGTTAATTTTAATTTAATTTATTTATTGTAGTATGTTTTGTATCAGTTTCAATAAAATTGGGTTTTTTTACATTGCAGTATTATTATACATTGTTAAAAAATGTTGAATATTTCTATTTCCAACATTTTTGGAAATGTCTCCATTTTAAGAACACAAACTTTATATCATTTTGGTATCACTGAATGTCTGAAAAATTTCATAAAAATATGCATCGAAACATCTAAATATAATTTTGGTATGATTACGAATAAACTGACATTTGTACTATTTGGGTGGCAGAAACTTTGCTGACATTTAAATCCATAGCAATTTTCGGTACTACTTGGTTATCCCGTTGACCAATTCCGCCAAATTATTTAAATTGCCAAACTAATAGCCAAATTATGCATATTGATATAATTTTTATTTTAAATAACGAAAAAACATATTATTAGAGAACAATATTTATAAAAGTACAAATAAAAAGGTCAAAATAAAAATCACTTAATGACGGTTTAAACACGTGTATCATATTTGATGTCATTGAATGTGACATTCACAATCATCGATTATTGGCACTTAATCTTATAATTT
>CAXHSM010001492.1:0-14000 GCA_964019185.1 Maratus speculifer
ACTTCTTATTTTTATATTTTTTCATTTAAAATTTATTTAAAAAGTATGGGTAATTTAATAATCGTTATAAATCGAAATATTATTTGTAGAATTTCATTTTTTTTTCATTTAAATAACTTGAAACATATAAGTTTTAATTTTGATTTAGCATTTTTAAAAATATTAATTTAAATAAAAATTTGTAAAAAGATAATGTAACTTTTCGATCAAATACAGTCTTTAGGTAGGAAAAAGAGAGAAACGATTGAGCATAAGCTTATAGAGACAAAGAAAATATCATCGAAATTTCAGGACATAATTTCATTATTATTTCTTAATATACCTAAATGTTCATCTGCTTTTTATAATAACTTGAAAAACGTAGTTAGATTTCAAATATTACAAAATTTTTATAAAACTTATTTTTATATTTTTCCTCTTTTATATTTTTATGTCTCATCGTAAAATTATTGTACTACTGAAAGTTTTTCTGTTCGATTATTCAAACAGTTCATTGAAAAATGTTTCGTTTTGCTATTATTAAAAGTGGTAGACGTCTGTCTGTGTTGGTGTTTCATTTAACACTAAATATCTTTCAATCGAAGTGAAATTTCTTTTAATATTGATACTTTTTTGCATAAAAAATGATAAGTAAAAATCCCACCTTAAAATGAACACAGGAAGAAAATACAAAGCTGTATATATTATTTCAAAGAAGGCAGATATTAACAAATACTGGCTGGATATTTTAAAAAGACTTTTAAGTAATGATTTCTTTTTTGTTTTCCCACGAATGAAATCCTGTTGCCTCTGACATCCGAGTTCTATGTTTTCCTGATGTTCAGCCGCAGGTAAAGGTGTAGACGAATCATCTCTAAAAGTAAAAAAAAAAAACTTGCATAAATCTAAATATCACTTAATATTTATTTTAAAAAATACACATTTACTACATGGTGTTACTTTAAGATCACCCAGACTCTGCACAGCCTCATTCCTTGCTTGGTGTACATAAAAAATGTCCAAAGAAGTAAAACTCTACGACTAATACTTTTCAAGAAATGTGCGAAAGAAAACTGTGATGTCATATCCGCTGCAGGGAAAAATGTATTGAAATCATGAACATCAATATTTCGATGTGTATATTTAAGATGTTCAAAATTTCTAAAGCGCATATCGAGGCACGTGCGCCGTAGAATGGCCGATGGCAAATGTGTCAGTACAGACAACACGACCAATAAGATCACTTTCTGTATTAACGGGGTCTTAATGGACCAATCCCTTCAAGTGGCTGTATGGAAGAAATCCAAAGATGTCAGATCTGGCAATCGTGGTGGCCATAAAACAGTACCCCGACATCCAATCCCGTATCCTTGTTATTCGATATCCATTCAATCATGTACAGGAGAGTTGAAATGCGCCGGAGCTCTGTCATATTGGAACTATAGGCCACGTATTGATGGTATAGGTATGTCATCTAGGAAATTAGTTTATACATCTCCGAGAAATACAAAAGATATGGTCCAATCTTGCGATTTCACAGTATTCCTGCATACACATGTAACAGACTAGCGGACCTGATGTTTCGGCTGGGGAACTGCCTGAAGATTGGACTCTGGTCACATATATCTGTTGTAACTGTTGAAGACCGCGTCGCGTGTGAAACATGTTTCATCCGTCCCCATGATATTTGCGATTAAAGCACTATCGGTTTCATGCTTTTGCAATAGCCATTCACATTTTTTTCCGGTGATTACGGCATCATAATTTTCTTTCGCATTTCTCTTGAAAACTATGCATCGTTGAGGTATAGCTTTTTTGAACTTTTATGTACTAAAAGGATGCAGACAATTTGAGTGGTCTTGATGGGATACCCTATATATGGAAAAGGTAACTGAAAATTTGCTACCTTATATAAAAGTTATAAACGTGACTTTTGCAACTGAAAGGGCAAAAAAAATCTATTTTTTAAAAGAATACATTATATATCGATAATAATAATTGATACCATGGATTTCAATTTACACTTTTTCGTCGCACCCTTGTTAATGTATATAGGACAAAAGGGGATTAGACTGTGAATATTTTAAATAGAGGAAAAATGATACACATCCTAACATTTTATAGAAAAATTAATAAATACTAATAACATAAATTTATTTAACTGCAATCTTCTATTTTTATGGATAAAATGATAAGCATTTAATAATTACGTTCAAACATCACATGGCATTTCTGTTACCAAGTTGTTCTTTAGTATTTTATTTACTGACGAGTTAAACGTTAATAGGTTATCAATAAAGAGTGCCAAAACTGCAAAGTTGTTTTTTTTTTTCTACAGTATATATATATTTTCTAAGATCCTATTATTAGGAAATATACCCGGCTGTCATATTTTTCAAATTTCTGAAAGTGGTATCTTTTGAAAGTTTTTGTCACAAGAATCAAGAAAATTATATTTAAGAATGTACTTCCGAATCCCACAGTTCATGAGACACGGGTCCTTTTTTTGTCCGTGAAGGAGATAAATAATCAAGGAAAAACAGCACGGGATTCATTCGAAATCTATCGAATGCAGAAATATTTCCTTATAATTAAACATGACAATGTTTTTTCACAAAAGTATTTCATGCTAATGTGATAAAGAGATTACTCTTCAGATATTGGAAGATAAAGTGGACAAAAAGATTAAAATTTACACGTTCAAAAATTAGATTCTGTTGTTTAGCCAGCCTCTCTCCCACCTGGATTGAAAAATACCATCAGTAACTGCATGTTACTGTTCTATCAAGTTTACAAATTCTAGGTGAACATTACAATAGCAATAGAATTATTTGTTTTGGTATTAACACTATTACTGAAGAAAACATATCAGACAGACGTCATTTTCCCTACAATCAGTTCTATTCTCCTACTATCAATACAGTTTGTCAGTATGCTTTCCAAAAGGATGCAATGCGAAATACCGATCCAGTTTTCTTATCAGTAAATGTATGTTTAATCTTCCAAAATATATTGTCTGACACGCTTGTACGGATTGTCAAACATTAATGCCTTCCATTGTTTGTGCTGGTTGTTAGGACAACATACACTCTCAAAAAACTTCCGTCTTTTCACAGAAAAAGTACTGGCAGCACTGCTGCCAGACATTGTCTGTACATTGACGATTTTCCGTTTATTTTTTTCTCCGTCAAAAGAGGAAAAATATCCGTCACTTGAAAAACGTTTGGAAAAAATCAACTCGGAAGAGGTGGGGATCGAACTGAGGAACCCAGGATTACAAGGCCAACACTCATCCACAGCGCGACGAATGCTCATGGAGATTTTGCTTTAAAATAGAAGCTTTGATTTCACATGGGTGTGGTTTGGTGTATTTCGTTAAAAAGTTTTTAATTTTGCAGTTAATCTCGGAAAGTTTTCATCTTTAATAAAACTGTGGCTGTTTTTTTTTTTCTTTACGTTTACTATTAATATAGTATAAAAATGTGAATTTTAAATATATAACGTAGATTGTCAGAGAAAAAACATGGATGTTTTATTTTTATTCGATAAAATTTTTTTTAATAATATCAATTTTTTTTTTTTTTTTTTTGCATTTTATTTTTTAATTAAAATATTTTTTAAATGTCTTCACTTAAAGTATATTTTATATGCGAATATTTATCATAGAAATAACTTAGTATATTGAACTTTATTCAACTTATCCAACTTTGAATAACAGATTGTGAGAATTTTTGAACAAATAAAGAAAGTAATTGTTATTTATTTTTAAATTCGAAAACATTTTTGTCTTTTAAAACTAAATTAGACATTTTAATCGATAGAATATTTTTGTTTTTCATTTTAAAAATAAATTCGAATTTATTACTAACAGACACAATGCGCATGCGTGCTAGATATAAACGGAATCGTTTCCTCATTTTTCGACTTTCGGAATGAACTCACAGAACAAATACGTTTTCTCGGAGAACAGAAGTTATTTGTGAAAAAATAACGATAACTTAGTGTATATTGACGAATTTTTCTGACAGTGTATGTTTTCAACTATTTTACGTACATTGTTAAGCGTTTGAAACTTTTGCTGCATCATCATTCCACAGTTTATGTAGAAAATGATTACTTCTTTGTATTATGAAGCATTCTCATTGGTCTAAATAGAGATCTTCTATAAAAGCGATGGAGTAACGATGCAGCAAAAGTTTCAAATTTTTAACAATGTAGTAGAATAACACTATCATGTTAATTATAAGACACAAATTCTACCTTCCATAGCTTTAGAAAGAATCTCATTGTTTTCCCCTTTTTATATTTGTCTATTTCATGTACATATAAGGGCCCATATCTCGTGAACTATTGGATTCGGGAGTGTAGTTCTTATACTTTTCTTGATCCTCGTTACAAAAGCTTTTGAAAGATATACTCACAGTTCGGGATGCTTATTAGTTAGAGGAGAAAAAGATATGATCTTCTATAAGATGAATTAAACATATTAATAAGTAAATAGTTATGATTAATGATATAAATATTTCTAAATTTCGCTGATAATTTTCAGCTGGGATTATATATATATTTTTTAATTTTTTTAGCGCATCATGCAATAAAATATGAAAAGCTTTTTAAGCGAAACTAAAATTCGCCTACGGGAATTTAAGAACTTTCTTGAATTCTTTCTTGAATTTCGAAGGCAACGTATCTGAGCCAATCCATCCGATGAGGGAGTTCGGCAGAGTGA
This sequence comes from Maratus speculifer, assembly GCA_964019185.1. NCBI lineage: Eukaryota > Metazoa > Arthropoda > Arachnida > Araneae > Salticidae > Maratus > Maratus speculifer. The sequence continues at coordinate 4,709 of CAXHSM010001492.1, forward strand.
CGCTCTTAGTTCGATCATGTTCCTTTTAGTCATGCATATTATTGATTCTGACCTTGATTCCTCCGGCGTCTAGCATCGAGACCAGTTTAGGGCCCACATGTTGCATATGCTGATGATCTGATCCTTATCGGTCGAGATGCTTTGGCTCTTAGTAAATTGTTAAAATCCCTCGAGACGGCCCTTTCGACTACAGTTTTGAGGCTGAACACAGAGAAGTCTTTCACATTTTACTGGATTTGTAACAAGAAAAGAGACATACTTACTTATATACTGAGGGGAATTTGATATATGTAGCGGACCTTTAGGAAATTTACAGATAAAGATAGCTTCACGTATATGCGTGTCAGCTTCTCTGGGACTAGTTGGAAATTCACGGATCATCTTCGTTATCTTAGAAATTAAAAATTCTCGATGGATGCGGTCGTAAGATACAGAAAATGATGTATATCTTACGGGTACGCATCATTTCGTCTTTCATGCAACAACTGATGATGGATCATCTCCACATCTTAAGCGACTAGATATTACAGTGAGGAAGTTTGTAAAGAAGTGTCTTCACCTCTCACTGATTCACCATCTAGCGCCATTATAGGGCGAGCCCTGACAACCAAAGTTCTCCAGGCCCATTTATGGGTCTCAGACAGAATGTCACTACTAATTGGGCTGGACTACATAAAGTGCGTTCATATGAGATTGTTTATACAATAAATCTCATACAGCTCGTGACAGGAATAAGGGCGAATTATATTCTCGAAGTTGCGGGGTCCCAGAAACCCTCAACCATATAGTATACCAATGCCACACTACACTCTTTAGGAGAATCCAGCGGCACAGCACTGTGGTCAAGTACATAAGACGGTTATTGTCGCAGATGTGTTTCTCTGTGCACGTGGAGCCGGTGCACGAGGTCGAATCTGGTGTCTTCAAGTCTGACTTGTTAGCGTATTCGCCTGAGAAGGTCATTGTCATCGACGCTCTGGTGGTAAATGGGCAGTAACATCTCGTCTCAGCTCATAGAAACAGAGCAAGAAATGTAAAAGCGCCTAAGTACCAATTTAGAACTCTTACGATCCCGGAGAGTTCTTTTTACATCATTCACCAATAACTAGTGCAGTGTTTTGTCTGCAGCCTCAGTGAGTAGTCCTTCAACGTTTGGTGTAATAAATAAAAAAGGTCATAAGCAAAAGGGTCTTCTTGGTGAGGTCACTGCTTGGCGTTTACATCAGTACATGACTATACGTGTCCCGCGTCTGAAAGAGGGTGTCGGATAAGGATCCGACAGCTGTCTTTTTCTCGGAGATGCCTGCCGTGATGTAACTGCATGTGGGACCCCTCCAGTCGAAGGGGTGTGTGGATGTAAGCCCTATAAAAAGCTATATTAGTAAGACATAACTCCATGTTATTGTGGGAGAATGAATCCCTGCAATATATTATATCCGCTGTAAAACTGAACAGGTCATTGGCAGAAAACTGTTTTACTCAGCTGCTTGTGGACCGTTTCGAATCCTTTATGGCAGGGCATGATTACTTACGAGGCAAACTTCCATCAGTAAAATTTAATAGAAATTTCCATCTTATTTAAACGCCACATTCTTAGAAAATTATAACCATGAACAAGACAAATTTTCTATCCCCTTTTTACTGGTCGAAGTTTGTTACGTTGTTAATTAGTCATTGTTTTGTAAATTTTAGGTTTCCATTAATGATTGGATAGTTTTTAATTCAAAAGATTTTTTGTTTCGTGAAATTAACCTATGTTGTATTTAAGACAGAATTGTGTTATTATAAGACAGAATTAAGCTATATGTATTTCTTGACTTTTTAAAAGACCAGAAGTAATCAGTTATTTTATTTGCCATATACAGCCTAAATAGCTTACTTACTGGACGGTATAGATGATAAATCCAGTGATCTCGTCAGTTTTTGTATCAGTTGTATCTGTTGTAGAGTCAAAATGTCACTTTTTTTACAATGATAAGCACTAATTCCTGAAGTAGCTATAGAAAACGTTTGGAGGAATTTGTTGAAATTTATAAAAATCTAAAATGTTTTAAATAATTCTTACTTGCCTACCTCCCACTGTTTATAAATATAAAATACATACTTTGAACCTCAAATTTTGTTCTGTAAATAAAATCATATGTATTTAGTACATTTGAAATTACTACAGCACAGAAAGAAGACACGTTTCATGGATAAAAATTCTAATCCCAAGTATTTTTTTTCTCATTTTAAGATAAGACAGCAGTAGATTGGCAGGTATGAGATATTTATCTCCATACTATGTTTAGAAGCTCTATTAATCTTATGTTTAAAGTTTAAATTTTTGCTCACATTTAGCATGTGCAAACATTATCTGACCATATAGTGCGTATTTTCTACCTCAAAACTCTTTCGATCCCATTCATAAGCTTCGATTTCATAGGATTAAACTAGAACAATTTCTCTGCACAAAATGTTTAGCTTATTTTCATCGCATTGTCTAGCTGCAAGTTATCCGTTTTAAATGTGAGTATTCGATTGTCTTCCAATTCTAATATTTACGAATAAGAACCGAATTACAGTAGAATTCCGATTATCCGAATCCCGATTATCCAAAAATCGGCTTAACCGAAAAAGCTTAAAATTTCTTAAAGTCCATTATAAATGTGAAACATTTTAGTGTCAGTGTTATTTTTACCAATGTCAAATGATACCTTTCAACATATTTTGATTTACAATTACTATCTGATTTGTAAGTTTTAGATCGAAACAATTCTGAACCATTTTTAATACATTGAAGAGTTGTCTTAACACATATTAGTTTTAAAAATTAGAAGCAAAATAAGTAAAAATCACAACTTTGAAAGGGTATTATTTCCCACTGGAATAAATAATGTTAAAAAAGCGTGTTCTTTATAAAATAAACAAAGTCAACTTACTTTTTGGTCCATTGTGTAATTTCGGAACTTTATTAAACAGACATATACAACACTTCTTTTTTTTTTTTTTTTTTTTTTTTTTTACAAAATATGTTGTGATTTTCTTTTGTTTTTCAAATTCAGATTGCTTTAAATACGGCACCACAACATTTTTATTTCAACTATTATGAATTACGATCACAGCTTTTCATCAAAGAAGTTTTCACGATAAGCTTTCCGGTTATTCAAAAAATCCTATGGAACCCCGGTTATCCGAAAATTCCTATAGAACCCCGGTTAACCGAAAATGCTTTGCTCCCATGCTTTTCGGATAACCGGGGTTTTACTGTATTATCATTGAATTATTTCTATCCATACCTACCCCCCCCCCCCCCAAAAAAAAAAAAAAAGCTTTGTACGACGAAGTGTGTTTTACATTTATTTAGTAATTTATTTCTTATTTTAACTAATAGTTAAATGATATAACGATAAAATATATACCGATGCCATTCTTGTCTGAAACTGACATGCACCTTTAGTTATATTACATGTATCGTGAGGTATCATAATTCATAACTCTTTTCATACATACGAGAAAAAGTGTAGATACTTATTACATAACAGTATATGTGAGGGATGAATGAAATCATTTCTTTTATTGCAGGTTTTACATTTTTTTATTAAGGCTTTTTAGTATTAAGTCGACATATCTTATTACAAAATGATTTTTCGAAATCATAGAATCAAACACCTTCAATAATTTAGGCAACTTACAGCGGCGGACAGATAATGTAAGTCGTGTAAGAACAAATAATGTAATACAGATGGGATGAACAAATAACATGTAAGTGAGAAAATTTTTAGAACAAGAGCATAGTTCTAAAATAAAACGCAGAAAAGAAATAATCAGTACTTTGTCGAAAATTACAGTACATCAACTTTCAATTAACATATTTTTCCAGTATTTAGTAGTTGTTTTGAAAGAGCCTTATATTCTATTTTAAAGACTTCTGTTGAAAGTGTGCATTTAATTTTTTCACTAAAAGATACCCCTAGAAATCCAGAAACGCTCATTCAAGGTGGATGAAATTTCGAATGCACGTCAAGCAGGTAGTTCTCTTGAATTTGCTCTCATTATTCATATCATAAATAATTAGAATTATAATTTGAAATTATTTTCGTATAATAGGTTACTGAAACTAATGTTTGGTGTAATTTTTGTAATATAAACCATTCAAAATTTATGATTTATCAATCTTTGAATGTATGTACTATTAGTAGTACAGTGGTCTTTAAAGGAATTACATCACTACAACGCACATTGTATTTATTGAAATTTGTAGTAACTTAGATTGAATGTTTTTTTGTTTTATAGCAATATTTTTCGTACTTTTTGTCATATAATATTGTTATGTAATATTATTAACCTGTAATTTGTAAAAAAAAAATAAATAAATAAATTTAAAAAAAAACTAGATTTGTTAGATTTTATTAGTTGCTGAAGCGCTGGCTTTCAGAAACCGAACTACAAGCTCCTTGAAACGTGTAAAGCGACGAAGTAATTCACCAACCATTGACCATTCCATCTAAAAAAAAGTTGAAACCATCGCTTCGCCTAATTGAGGGTGTAAGATATGATAATACTGGTCATATGACAGAGAGAAGCAAGGTTCAACAAAAGTGCAAATTAAGAGGATGTAACTTTAGAACAACATCGTTTTTGTGAAAAATGCAACGTCTACTTACATTCCTATGGTGACGGGAATTACTTCAAAACTTTTCATACCAAATAAGATAAATCAGCAGAATATACCAACAAATAACAATTTTATTTTTATTTATTTATTTATTTATTGCAATTTTTACTCGGTTTTTCCTGTTTAGAAGCGAAAATTGAGTGTCAACTATAGCGAATTATATAATGCTAATTGTATATTTTTAAATATATTTTTACATTTTTTATATATCTTTCAAAATTTTGATTTGAAATTGTACTACATTTATTTTTTTTTTTTTGAGCATATTGTACTAATAATATAATACGCGTAAGTGACAACTTGTTCCTCAAAAGACCACTGTATTATTAATAGTACATAATGTAACTCCTTAAATAATTATAATATTTTAATAAAACTTAATTTTTGCCTGTCAGAGCGATACTTTTTCATGTTTAAATCAAAAAATAACTTTTTGGAACATTAAAAAAAAAAAAAAAAAAAAAATCAGACCCGAAAGGGTTAAAAAAAGGAGGATAGAATGACGTTCTTAATTTTTCTTCCGTCCAATCATATAATTTCAGCGGATGACTTAGTGTATCCGAGACTTTTCTGAAGATTCATGTTACTTACTCAGTTTACTTCTGAGCAACCTGTGAGTATTTGTGAACCGAAATTTGAATTTCAAAGGTCTCGTAACATTTGAACCTCATACTGCAAGGAATCATTCAACTGCGATATATTTTTTAATCTCTCTGTAAAATACTTTCAAAATATACCTCAAAATGTAAAAAATATAAGTTGTTTGAAATGAATGTTTTACTAGTAAACCTACCTCAAATAAATATGGCGGTTTGGGGAAAGAATACGACGATAACAATGATACGAGAGATTTACTACACCAAACACATTATCTGTGGTAAAATAACAATGATAAACACTAGTTCTAATTCTGTATTTCAAAATCTTGGGCTCATGCAGATTGTTTAGGTTAGGATGTAGCATAAGCGAGACGCAAACCTTGGTGATTTGATTTTTCTTTTGATTTTTCAGTTTGCAACTTGTTTTAAGTAAATTATGGCTGTGTATGGGTATTTTAAAATATGTTGAATAAAATGATATCTGAACCTTGATAAATATTGCTATCTATTCTCATCTTACTTCTCTTGTGAGTCAAGATGAAGAATATGAGAATTTTCTTGGAAAAACTTTCTTTTTCACCTTTTGAGCGCAAGTGAAAATGTTTCATGAACTTTCTGATAGAGATAAGACATATCAATTCTACATTTTTAATCCACTTATTGAGTTTATGTAAATTCTCGGAAACTTAAGCTTTTCATCTTAACCCCACCCCTCTCCTGCATTCGTAAATTAAAACGAGACGAAAACATCAACAAAAAAGAAAAACTATTTGTATTTTCTTTTATTATTATTATGAATTGTTGGTTGCATCTAAATAAATATTTTTTCAATATGTAGAAATCTTAAACTATCTCACCTGTTCCAAATTTCACTAAAGCTATACGAAACAACAGTAGATCTGAATTCTGAACATAAAGGTATTAAATCATCCGGATGTAAACTTTTCTTCATACTTGTCACCAGTACTCTGGAAAAAAAAATTACTAGTTTTTAAATTAATAGTTTAAGCATTTTTATATGAATAAATAAAATTGTACAAATGATTGATAGTAAACGCATAACGAATTTTTTTTAAGTTTAAACATGTATTTAGTTTTTGTAGCTTAATACACTTCAGTAGAAATTCAAGAACAAAGTAAATGCAGTATCCGTAAGTACTTGTTGTACAAAAAAGTAGATTATTGTACAAGTCACATTACAATAGAATTTGCGTGTACTGACTGTTTTTAAATAGCGAATATAGTCAATAAAGTGTTAAGATAGAAAATGAGGGCAATTTTTCGTTTCTATTGAATAGATAAAAAGAACGTATTGACATTTGTAGAAAATATGTAATAAATTTATGCATCCTAATTTCGTGCGTCTGCAATAGGTAGCAAATGATACTGAATCAGGAAAAGTAACATATTAAAATAGAGATGTGGTCGAACAATATATTGCTCAAGGCAAAAAAAATGACATATCTCGACAAAAATAAATTTCACAGGAGAGGCAAAAATAAATTTATATGATTTTACTTTAATATCAAATTATAGAATTTAACTCTCCATATAGGAATAAAAACGAGTCTAAAAGCATAAAACTTTTAAAAATTAAGACGTAGAAGGTGTTTGAAGGTTTACATAATTTTAACTCCTCACACAGGGATGGGTAGATAACCCTCTTCTGTGGTCACCAATGAACTGATCGCGTAATTAAGTGATTTTCCGTATAACTACGCTTATGAAACTTTTTGTGTAGTGAGATGCATTTATAACAGACCTATTAGGGGAATAAAACGCAAAATGATTTTTTGGGAGATGTGTTACTTTTCTTGCGGCTCCATGCTTCAAAAACATCCCACTATTCCCGTACTTGTTGCCTATGAATGATGTTTTCACCGTATATGCGGTGACAATCCTTCTACAGCTCATATTCAAAATATTAGAATAATTACCTTTTTTTTAGAAATTGAAAATATCGTTTGGTAATTTAATGTCTTTTAATGAAAATATGCAAACGATATTTTTTATTAAGAACTTATTGTTGATTAAACTTACTTGTTATCTTAAATTTAATATCATTTTTGAAAAGATTAATTGCAAAAAAAATTATTTTGAAAAGTCAAAATATTAGAATATTTATTCAAGTGGTTCAAAATATTAGAATATTTCACATTAATTCTCCTTTAATTATTACCAATTCTTAACTGGTGACATCATTGATTAAATTCAGACTATTTTATTTAAAATCAGTATTCCTTTTTGCAGTTTGTTTCTTTTTCGTCTTAAAATGGGCCGTGTGAGTGATATTCCTGAATCCACTAAACTTCGTATGGTTGATTTGTATCGGCACGGTATAAATCAATGTTTTATAGCGAATTATTTACATTGTTCGCAATCGAGCGTTAGTAAAATACTAACACAATATTCAAAAATTGGAAAATTTCAAAATAATCGCCGAAATGGTGGCCGAAAACCAAAAACATCTGCTAGAGATGACAGGAAACTGAAGCGTATAGTTAAGAAAAACCGTTTTAAAAGTGTGCGATTCTTGCACCGAAAATGGAAAGAAGAAGGAGTTGAAGTTTCTACATCGACAACATTAAGACGTCTCCATAAATTTAAATTTGAATCTCGTGTACCGAAAACAAAACCTCTCATGACTGCAAGACAAAAGCGTATAAGATTGAATTGGTGTAAATCAAGACGTTTATGGAGCAATGAAGATTGGAAAAATATATTATTTAGTGATGAAAGTATGTTTTGTGTTTCATATAGTAATCAAGGTATTCGAGTTTGGAGAATGAAGCAAGAAGCATTTGATAAAGAATGCCTTAAACGTTCCGTAAAATTTGCTGCTAGTGTCATGGTTTGGGGTTGTATGAGTGCAGAAGGACCTGGAAAGTTATGCATCGTCTACGAAAAGGTTAACTCTCTGATATATTAAGAAATTTTAGAATATTACATAATTCCATCATTAGAAGATTTATTTGAAGATGATTTCATCTTTCAACAAGATTTAGCGTCCCCGCATACCTCGGTGTCAACTAAGAATTGATTCCGCCAACGCAACATTAAGGTACTTCCTTGGCCACCAAATTCACCAGATCTTAATCCCATCGAAAACTTATGGTGTATAATGAAGAAAAAACTTCAAGAAAATCCTCCTTCAAGTAAAACTGAGTTAGTGGCACGTATAAAGTCTATTTGGGCTAATATTGATAGAAATGTTTGTAAACACCTTGTATATAGTATGCAAGATCGATTGTACGCTGTTATGAAAGCTAAAGGGGATGCTACAAAATATTAACTACCATTTACTTCATATTCATAAGGTAATATTGTTGCGTAAAATAAAATATTCTAATATTTTGAACCAATCTAAATTTTATTCTAATATTCTGGTGTGTTTAAGGAAGCTGTATACCTAATTTATTGTGCTGTATTTTATATTTTATCAATGTTAAAATCTTATCTTAACATTCCAGATTTAATTGATAAGAAATTTAATTGCATTTACTTAGTATAAAAAATAAATAAATGACAAATAATTTTTTCTTATTACTTTTTCTCAATTATTCTAATATTTTGAATATGAGCTGTACATATGGTGAAATGTTCTGTTTTTCTACTCAAAAGAAAATAATAACAGTTCTAATCTACTTACGCGACCCCTTATTCACTAATATTTGTAATTTAAAAACAATATTTACATTAAAACCGTCTTACTGCCTTCTCTGTTCCTTTGTATTAACTATTAGTACTAGAAGCATTACCACGATATTACATTTGCTTCGTACATTTCTGGGACCACATATTACCTTGCGAAAACTTTTCTTTTTACATGCCTAACATAACTGTTAGTCTGTTTTGCTAAGAGTGAAATTTGTAAAAAAAAAATATCATTCTAGTGTGTAATAGTTTAAATACATTGATAAAAAAAGTGAAAGTTATAATAAAGAGCATAAACTCTATCTGTACAAATAAGTTGTATAGATTTTTTTTTACCCGTGAATCCAGCTATATGTTAATCTCGAAATCAAAGTGCTTCCAT
>CAXHSM010001493.1:0-52012 GCA_964019185.1 Maratus speculifer
GACTGAAGAGAATTGAGCAAATTATTATTATTATTATTATTACTATTACAATTACCAAATGCCTAAACGTTAACCCATTAACGCCCGAATTATTTTTTTCGCTAAAATTTAAATTTTGTATTTCCCACCACTTTTAAAAGCAAATTAACTTTTATCTAAATTTAACAAGGATTCTGTCTCGTGAAATAAGGTATACATTTTTCTTCCTCTTTACTGGTGGGAAAACCGCTTTCTTGCTGTTTTTGTAACGTCCTCAAACGAGGACGCTGGGCGTTAATGGGTTAAGGAAGTCATATAGTAAACGCATAGACACATACTAACATTACTACATTAAACAGTAACAAAAGTGTTTATTAAAACAAAATAATACTCAATAAAAAGACATACTATTAATAGTACACCAGATCCGAAAGGGTTAAAAGACTCAAGTTTAGTGTTGGATCACTAAATCAATTCAACTTTGGGAAAAGTTGAGGATTATGAAAATGCGGTGTTAAACTCTTTGATGATAAAATGACAGTGAAAATGAAGACTTATTGAATCTCTAGCTATGTTTCATAAAATAACCGGTTTCGATGGAAATATATTAATAGTTCTCGTCATTAGACGAAACATCCGAATGATGTGATGTTTTAACCATACAGGGATTACTCTAATATTTAACCTGATAAAGACATTTGTTAAATAATTGTTCTAGAAACTAGTCACTATTTTATCCCTTTGCACTCGTATGTCCAGTCTGACTGGACATAATCTTTCTTTGCAAAATTTGTTTTTTGGCACCAGTTATAAAGAAAAAGTAAAATATAATGCCTTGATTAATTAGAGCATTAGTTTGATACTGTGTAATTGAAAATAACTTCTTCTGAAAAAAGGGGCCGTCAGAAAAAAGTTGTCGAAGAGACACCGGAGTGGGAAAGGGTTAAATATCGATCATTTGTGACTGAAACCAATATAATATATTTACAGTAGACTCCCTCAAGTCCGCAAAAATAAAATCCGCAACTCTCGAAAATCTGCACATAATTTACAGATGTAAACAATGAATCATTCAGTTCACATGTGGGGTCAAAATTTGACTTTTTTTATTTTTATATCAATTTCACATAATTTTAGTTTGTAATTTTCATTAATATTATTGAATTTATATGTTTTCTTGAAGGAAGAATAAATTTATTTCAGAAAAAAATCAAGATATTGCTGATATCACTGGAATCACAATCTTTTTACCTAATAAATATATATATTAATCAAACTTTTTTGGTTATTAAATCTGACTAAACCTGAAATAAAATTTTTCTTATTTTATCATTTTGATGTGAATTAATAATGTATCTTTATGAGGTAAGTTTCATAAGAAATATAATCCATCTCATCTTTAATATAAATATTTAATTAAACATTATTAATTAATAACTTGACCTTTGCTTTTAATATTTTAACCATTTTAAAAATTATCTATTTTTTTATTTTTTATTTTATTATTTATTTTAATATTTTATTATATTGTAAACATTCATTACAGTTTCGATTTCATTGTTAATTATATTCAAATTACTATTTAAGATACGTAAACAAAGCAATGAGCAGAAATCCGCAAAATTCTAAAATTCGCACAACCTCTGTCAAGTCCCAAGCTGTGCGGATTTGAGGAAGTCTACTGTATAACAAAAATTACAATGTTTTTGAAAATACCTAATTGATTCTCGAAGTTACCAGGGAAATTTAATCCCAAATAAACATATTATGGTAAACAATTTTACTGGGCATTTATAGAGAGAAAACTCGTCTCCTTAATCATTTTTGAATATCTGTCAGTCCACGCTCCCCATACAATTTCTGAGAAATATGAAGACATTCTAATGCTTATTGATTTTAACGAAATCCCACGCATTCTTTTCATGATTACATTCAAATAGGAAAATGTATAAATAGCCTCTTAAATTTTGCTTCTTGGGGTTTAAAGCATCCACATCAATTTTTTTCCCCGGTAATTCTGTCCGCGATGTCTTCCGCGTTCCAGTATTTATCGATTTTTCGAATAAATATTTATAAATAACATTTTAAAACTTTTCAGATGAATGTCTTCATTAGTATTTTAAGATATCTCTGTATGAGTTCAAAGCAGAAAAAGTAAAGTAAGGTTTTCTTTTCCCTTCCTTTTTCAAATGATTTAGCAGTATACAGGGTATCTGTGGGGGGAATATAACTGGCAATATGAAACAAACCGTAGAAATGTTATATCTTTGAAAAAATAACCTTTAAAAATATTATTGTATGATAATGTCTATTTAAAAAGTATTTCAGATATTTTTAATTTCAATACTTTTAAAGTAACTACAGAAATATAAGCACTCATATTTTATAGCTACTACAGGACAGAAACCGAGCACTCCCGGTACCAGAATATAGGTTAAAACATTTTTTTTAAATCTCTGATAAAATTTCTACATTGAATATATTTTTTTAGATTGCCTTCTAACAACGCCAAAAATCCTTTTTATACGTAAAATATCGATTATAAATAAGATACCATGACTAGTGCAAGAAAACCCTTTTTTATGTTATAATATTTAAAAACGTTCGTGCTTTTTAAGTTTTTAATATTTTTACAAAATAGGCTTCTTATATTCACAGGAGAAGCGTTCATATAACTTTAAGGATTTATTTTTCTATAAACCCGATACTTTAAGAGAAAAAGAATTCAAAATCTACCCATAATTCATCAGCAGTAGCACAAAATGACCAATGTTGGCTAATACATAGTTTGCAGATTGTTGTCCCGCATTGGCCCATTGTAAGAAACCCATCATTTTATCATTGATAAAAGAATCATTTGCCAGCAAAGACCTAACATTGTTCCAACCCGTTACCTGCTCAGATACCTGCACATATACGCTACATATTGGATGAAAATCTGCACCTACTGAATCTGAATCTTACCATTTCCAATTTCCACCAACTGCCAACGATGGATCAATAATTTATGTTACTTGAGTGTTGAATATGCCTTTCGATTATGATTTCTATATACCCTTATAGATATATATCATTTCTTAGACATATGTTGAAGCATAGTTTAAGCATTTTAAAGGTAGCAAAATGTTACAACTCCCCCCCCCCCCTACAAAATAATAATAATAATAATAATAATAATAAAATTGAAACTCGGAAAATTAATGCTACGATTGGAACTGATACAAATAAAGGAAAATGGATGAGGTAAAAGACTCTCTTCACATATTTATAATCATCGGATTTTTACGTAACTTCGACAGAATATATTGGGAATATTAGATATATTTTTAATACAGTTATTCAATTTAATACAATTATTCAACTCATAATAGTTATAAATTTTTAAGTGGGTCAAAAAAGGTCCGATTCAAAATTCGAACCAGTGATATCTTGGATGAAGCCGTCATGCTCTATCAACTGGTCCATCCCTGATGAATCTGGAGGGCTAATACATCGAAATAACCTTTAATGATCACAGCACCCGATCTGATATCTGAATCAGCTCAACAGAATAAAGTGAAGGTCGATCGAATAATCTATAGTTAAAGGTTAGTTAGTCCTTCATATTCATCTGTGATGGCTCAGTTGGTAGAATATTGGCGGCTTCAGCCAAGACATACCTGGTTCCAATCCTGGCTTGAACTTTTTCATCAATTTTGAAATTTACAACTTTTATATTGGGAATATTTAAATATGTTTAAAGCTATGTATGCGTCACCAAAATTAAAATGTAATTTACATAATGTATTAGCTAAATCTATTGAGAAACTTTTGTAAAAGTCTCAAAAACATAACTTGAAAATTCTGAAAATAATCGTCGATAGAATAAGCTCAAAGTCCGTTATTCCCAAAATAAAGCAAAAAGATGAGGGTTTGTATCCAAATGTTGTACGTACAATGTTGTGTATGTTATATTGACACTAATCAATGGCTATTTGGATACAGCCCCTCATCTTTTTGTTTCATTTTGGGAATAACGGATTTTGAGCTTATTCTATTGACGATTATTTTCAGATTTTCAAGCTATGTTTTTCAGACTTTTACAAAAGTTGTTCTATACATTTAGCTAACACATTATGTGAATTACAATTGATTGCGATGACGCATGCGCAGTGAAACATTATTTAGTAAACCTACTCATTTTTTCCTGCAATTTTTATTAACTTTTAATTATGATTTCACTGTATTATGTACAATATTATTTTTCATATTTTCTGAAAAGAAAATTTGTTTGTATTAAAAATTTGGGACTGTTTTTATAAATACCATAATTTCTCTGCGAGTATCCATGATATCCTCATAAAAATGAACACAGGTAGAACTCCTCGAATTTCGGCAAAAGAAAATGTTTAAGGGAGACCCGAACCCCATTTTCGGCGAAAAATCCTCAAAAGTTATTTTTTTTTTTTTCTCAGAAAACGATAAAATACATATTTGCGAATATCCATGCAAAATTTCAGAACTCGGGGGCACTTGGAACAGGTAGAAAATGAGCTTTTTAAATTGTACTCACTATAGAGTTTAAAGGACTAGCGGTCGTTTAAAACGTGTTTTCCTGAAAATAACTTTTTTCATATTTTGCCTAAGTTCAAAGTACTAAGGCTCGGTGGTAAAATGATTTAGAAACAAAGTGTTTATGTTTTTAGAATCTTAAAAAAATTTGCAACAAAAGTAAGGAGAGATATTTTTTTAACTATATCTGAAAAGTTTACATAAATTGGTAAACATGAAAATTATAACGAATTTAAGGAAATTTACCGTGCGTATTTTTTTTTTTTTTTTTTTTTTTTTTTTTTTTTTTTTAGCCGATTAAAATAGAAAATTAAAAATATCTCTCCTTAGTTCTTTTCTATATACTATAACACTATTTAAGAAATTTTAGTAATACCAAAATATTAAAAATTGAATGAGGAGTAGTAATTTTCAAAAATATATTTTTCGACCAAAAAAAAAAAAATCATAAAATTCCCCATAAAAAATATACTTTTTAATAAAAAGTGAATTTTTTTGCTAATTATTCCTTACAAGAAGATTCTTAAACAGTACACCAAAATTCATTACTTTAAAATCAATAATAAATATTTTGGGTTTTTTCTTACGGGTCTCCCTTAAGAAGGAGACGTTTCACTAATTTATAACAAGCGTACAAAATTACTTACAATAAAAAATGCACCTTATATTGGTAAGTTCTAACTCTTAAACAACATATTTAACCTTAAAGTTAACAAAATACTATTTTTATAAAACTCAGTTGTAAAAATTGGTAAAAATTTAACCGTATTTAATCGTAAATGCAAGCAGTAAAATATGCATAATAAAGATATGTTATTATGATAAAGTTATTCATTAAGGCTCTTTTGCTAGTACTCCAAAATGAAAAAAAGCAAAATTTATTCCACTTTGACTCAATCATAGAGTTTTTCCCCCGTGAAATTTAAACCTGACATCATTTTCTCCATTTCTAAATTTACTTATGCATCTTTCATATCTCTATTCCTTTATTTTAAAAAATTGGTATTTTAATTTAAACATTTTAATTCAAAACTTGAAGTCTTGATGCTATTAGCTAAAACATATACTAAATTATTTATATTCTTTTAAGCGTAAATGAAACCAAAATTCCTTGGGTTTTATAATTGACGATATTCTTCACACAGCGAATATTTAAATTTCAATTTTTTTCACTTTTAATGAGAAAAAGGCAACATAAAGATGCAGTAATCAATCTTATTTTTCCTTTTTGCCTTTGCTTTGGCCGGCTTCTAATAGAAATGGAGTATTTATGTTTTACGATTAGTAAAACCGCATTAAAAACTACAAAAAAATTAATATTTCAAAAATAAACTGAGATACAGCTTTAAAAAAAAATTGCATTTAAAAGAGCATTTTTTTCTCTATACGACGGTGTAAAAATTGAAAATGTGCAACTTTTAGAAGTTTGAAAATTTGTAGTAGCGAAAATTGCAAAATCGAAATCTCATTTCAAATTTCAGAGTGGTGCCATTCGCAAAGTGAAGTATGCGTTACGCACAGATACGTTAGGCGTTTATAATATAGATACATAAGCCACGTAATTATTATCTGCTACATTAGCTTTGACAGGGTTATGCAAAAGATTTTCGTTCTTTTTCATTTTTTTGACGGTCCCTTATGAAGTTTCGAGGAAAAGTCTTCACGGAAATATATGACCAGTACTAGTCTGTATACACACCTAGATTTTCAGAATAATTACCCATGCATTTTTCTAGATATGTAACAAAACATCTAAAATCGCAAGCAGACAATCATCTTTGGCCGTATAGTATATACATTGTTTCTGAGGATTGAATACATTTTCGCTAATAAAGCTTTTCGAGAATGTCCTTCATATGGTTTTACAGCATTTAAATGTTTTACATTTTTTGAAAAAAAAAAATATTGCCTAAATTTATTTCTCATATATTCATGTTTTTGTTTGTTAGTCAAGCAGGTGGTGAACCTCCTTCAAATGGAGTCTTTGCAGTTTTTATGGTCATGGGCTCATTTTGTGGTAAGTCATCGTTTTTATTAAAGTTTTATCTGTATTTATCTTTTAATTTATACTTTTTTAGAGGAAAATTTTGTACAGAGCTGTTTTAGAGGTCTGCACGAATACGAAGCCCGTACTTGTCCCGGCGTAATGATTCCGAATTTTCTAACGGGCCTGGCCGTGCAATAAAAAAATTTAGCGGACATATCGACCCGTTTTAAAGGTTTGATACAAAACGATAAAGTACGAGCATTTTCAATGAATATGGTTTTAACGAGGATAATAAGTATAAATATGCGTCACGAGCCGAGTTTGACAACATAAATACAGAAATGTAACTTGTATAACTAACCCGGTCTTAAATTTTTTTAGCAGATTCATGCTAGGCAGAGATCAGGCTTACATTGTTTTTCTACATATAGTCGAGCCGTATAATAGACTTATTTGTTCTATAGATGCGTAGGGCAGACAACATGATTTGCAAGAGTATTAATAGCGATCAAGAACGTATATTAATGTAATCTTTGAAAATATACTTCTTGGTAAATAAGATACTTCTTCATTCTTGTTGAGATATAGGAGATTCTTGTCAAGTGGTTGCATATTTTTTTCTCCTGCTCATGCTGTCGCTTCCAGAAGTTCAATTCAAAACGCTAACTTTAACAGTATTTCTCTTAAAGTGCTTGTAACAAAATATGGATAACGCCATTCGGTAAATAGTTTCTGAATATAAACATCAGCTAAAATTTTCAAAATAACATAGAAAAGAACATGAATTCTCGATAATTTTTCTTTAGTTCTCAGTTTAGCAGTCGATCACGATCCTCGATAATTAATTCGCATTTTTTCATTTATTTGACTTGGTGCTTGCGCCGATAATTTTGCCCAAATGTTTGATTGTTCAAATGTTTTGATCAAATGTTTCAAAATTTTGTTGTGACAGAAAAGTCATATCAGTGTGTCATTCAGTGCGTTTCATTTTTTAGCTACAGTAAAGTGACCTAGTCAGTAGTTGATCAAATAAAGTCAGTTCTACGGGGGTTTTATTACATTTCTTTCCTTTTATGGTTTAGAAATAAACTAACATGATTGCTATAATCCGTAATGAATTTCAATGACAAAAATGAAATCTGCTGAAATTAATAGCAAACAAATTATAAATAAATAATTTTTTAATTTCCATTTCCCCAGTAGCTGAGGAAGCGAAAGAAGTCAATCAAAAATCTAAAAATTATTCTTTAAAGTATCATTCTTGGGCTGTGATTAACAATAATTCTAATAAAAATATTAATTGTAATAAGCAAGTGGATAATTTTAATTTACCGTTGTTGTCTCAAATTAATCAAAAACTAAATTTTTACACTTTCTAATAAAAAAATTCAATAATATGGCTTCTCTTACATGAGACAGCTGACATCAATGTCAATGTGACAACAGGTGCACTAACATATGGTGGGCAAAAATATTATGTCTAGTGCTATGTGTAATTCTCATTCCTGACTGAAATGGTTTAAGATTTCAAAATAAATAAATAAATAAATAAATAATTTCTGAAACGGTATCAATTACTGGCGAGGTCTTCCTATATGTTTTCGGTTTATGGCAATTTTTGTTTTCAACAAATTTGTCTCTTAGTTTTTTAAAGATTGCTCGTTTGCACTACAATGTTCTAGTATGAAAGAGCCGCACACAATATGCTATAATTTATTATTTTGTGCTATGGTATGGACAACGAAAACCACAACCGTGATTAGTTTTTCCCATGTAAAGTTACAAGTCACTTTCAGTATTTTATGCAGTAAAATTTATGAAGATTTGTGTATTTTTATAGATGCAAATTTACAGAAACTACACTGCAGAAATATCTGTAAATTTTACAAAAGACTTTGGGCCAGGACGCGAATAAGAAACTGTTTATTTTACACGAATAATCTATATTTATTACGAACTCTCAGTTTCTTTAACGAATTTTGTCCGTAATTTCGTAATAAATGCAGACTATTTCTTTAAATTAAACATTTTTTACTGCTGTTCTGGTTGACTGTATTTTTCAAAGTGTGGTAAATATATGGAATCATGCTTTCGTTTTTATCAGATTCTCGGTTTTCAGCTCTTTAAATATACATAAGACTGAGGATAAACAATATTACCAGCAGATTCTCAGTTATTTTACTGAAATTTTTTAACTATCCAATTTTAATATCATCTTCACCCATAAACAACCTTATTCGGCCATCTGAGTTTGGGAAATTTAATTTCAGTAAGCCTGTAACTTTATGCAACATATTATTCTAAACTTATATTATTCTAAAATTTGTGGTATGCTTAACAGTTTAATTAATTTTATTAATAGGAATACTTACCTTTGGATTACTCTTCGAATCAATTCATCATAGGAATACCAAGAATTTGAAAGTCATTCGAGTGTGCAATAATATAGGTCTCTTTGTTATCATCATTAGTTGTCTAGGCCTCATTGTCACCATAGCCAACCCTGTGGGTTATACAGATGTGCCAAACAAGTTCGAATGGGTGCGTAATATTTCGTTTACAATGGACTATATTTTCGTAAATTAATAACATGCGATAGAAAAATTTCACATGCATCATTTATTAATATGTAGGGGGAACTGGGCACATTGATACAGTTTTTTCTAAGAATTTTTTTTGGTATCCAGAATGTAGAAATTTCAAGTTATTTTTCGTTGTGGTGTCAACAAAACTTGCGTAGTGTGTTATAAAAATGTACAATTGTTGTTTTATATAGTATTTCTGCATGTAATTTAAATAAAATCAAAAAAAGTCATTTGTATCAATGTGCCCATCTCCGGGGCGCATTGATACACCTCATGGGGCACTTTAATACGTTTGGCAAAAATGGAGACAGGAAACACCAATGCATATTTTTTATAGAAAATTAGTTAGCAAACCATTTTATATTTATTTATAGAAATTTAAATCACCCACAATTTATTTGTAAACAATATTAAAGCAATCAAAATTAAAAGTGTAATGATCCTTGTCTGATTCTTGGCTGTGGTAACTTTGTCATATCTGGCACTTCAGAAATATCTTCTTTCTAAGGAAAGAAAAAAAAAAAAATACCAGGCTTTCTGTTTATAAATGGTTTATAAACAGAAAATAAAGAATAATCATATTTAAAATTGTGTTTATAATATAATATCCTTTGCTGTTCTGCAGCTTGTTTCTCTTACTTACTTTCTCATGTCGAAAATACTTTTTCGCTGGAAAATCGATATAAATTCGAGATTTGCCATTTTTTCTTGTGTTAATTCTACTAGCACTAGCTGTTGGGTAAGTTCGTAAGTCTTCTGTTTGCAAAAATACTGTAAGATGTTCTAATATAAAAAATAGAGCTATTTCACTTCAATAAAAATTAATATTAGAAATTTTTGGCTAAAAATGATTGGATTAAGGAGTATGGTAAAAAAAAATAATAAAAGGTAATGAAAAAATGAACTAGAAAAGAATTTAGATTGTCTGTAGCTGTTATAGAGCACATTGATGCGTATTAATGTGCCCCGACATAGACTGTATCAATGTGCCCTATACAGCTACTTTGAATAAAATGAATCTCAATTCCAACACTTCATAATTTACCTAACAACAAAGAATAAGGAACTTATAAAGAGTAGCTTTACTTGCCAGGGAGAGTATTATTTTCGGTTGAAAATACTGGAACAGTTGTATAATAGCATTGCGGTTGTACAACTCAAATTTATTTTTGACCTACAAAAACAATAAATCACCCGTATTATTTCATCAAACTACTGAACCATGCCAAGACGTTATGTATGTTGTTGTGTACATTTGCATCACCTTTTGTAGTTGTTGTGAAAATTCCTGTAATGGCCCTGTAAGCAGTAAAGGGTTGTATCAATGTGCCCCAGTTCCCCCTATATAAGAGTAGAAATAGGACTGACTTGTGATGAAGTCCTAAGTTGCGTTTGAAATGTAAAATCGATCATGGGAACAAAGAATATTGTGACTTTAAATTCGTGCAGAAACTAACACTGAAAATAAATGCTTGCATAGTGAAATGCATTGATAAATATTTTTTTCTCTAGAATCATATAATGCTATTACATAATGCATTATTTATTCCACTAACTGTTTTGTTTACAGTATGTTTTAGATGGGATACACATACACTGAAGAGCCATTACACAATGAATATCCTCCATCTATAACATTATGCTCGCCCAGAAACAGATCTATGGAGCGCACGCGGCCGATATAGGAGTATATAAAGTACTCATGCATTATATTTAAAAAAAATAGTGTGATTAGTTACATAATGGGAAAAGCAGCAGTTTTACCAGACTTTTATAAAGGTCAAATCGTTATAGCTCGGCGACTGGGAACTTCGATATCGGAAACGGCGCGTTTGGAGGGCTGTTCACGTGCAGACGTTGTGAGCACATATCGAAAGTGGTGTATAGATGGTGAAACAACAAGTCTTCGGCCATCAGTGTGTCACCCGCAGCACATTGATTCCAGAGGAGAGCGGAGATTGTTACGCAACGTTGTGACCGAAGAACTGCAACAGCCGAAATCGCCAATGGCTTCTAAAGTGGCGATCCAGACAGTATTTCTCACTACATGGTGAATACCACGTGAACTGTTGCGTATGGGCCTACGCAGTTGGTCTAAGTACATTGCTGCGCTTACAGCACGTTATCGCTGGCAGTGTATGCAAAGGGCCCATGAACATCGAAATTGGACCATGGAAGAATGTTGCATGGTCCAAGGAATCATGTTTTCTGGTCCATCACATCGACGAGCACGTGCAAATACGTCGATTTCCAACGGAAACTGTGGTTCCCAGATGAACAGTTAACCGGAGACAAGCCTGTGGCGGCTATATTATCGTGTGGGCGATGTTTTTATGGAGAACATTAGGACCCATAATCCTCATAGAACAATCTGTAACGCCTTTGAGTTACCTGAAAATCGTTGCAGACCAGGTGCACTCATTCACGACAACAGAGTTTTTGACGGATTATTATATTTGCCAATAGAATAATACACAATACCATACGAATCGAATCGTCAGAGAGTGGCTCGAGGAGCATTCTAGTCAGTTTCAAGTCATGTTTTGCTCCCGAAACTGGAATCCAATAGAACATTTGCGGTTCTACCTGGAAATCCGAATTCACGCTGACATCTCGCAATTTGTGAGAAGTTGGAGAGCGCTTGGTACCAGATACCTCAAACTACCTATAAGAACTCTGTTGAGTTGATGCTAGGTCGGGTGTTAGCGGTTTTGAGGGCGAAAGGTGGTACGTTGAGGTCTACGTTGTACTAAAAAAGTGGTCATAATGTAATGGCTCTTCGCTGTATATAGTCAAAAAGATTGCAAGTACATTTCTTTATGCAGGAAAAATATTTACAGAAATTTCTGTAACATTGTGGTGATTCACAAACCTGAAAACCTTTTAATTCTCTTCAGAAGCTTTTTATTAAATAAGCACTCAGAAAATATTGAAAGCAACAGGCTTTCGAAATTAACAGAAGCGCCATTTCTGTAATCTATGAATAACAAATTCAGTAAACTTTTATTTCAAAATAGTTTCTATAAAACTTGGAAATTTATTGTTTTCTGGGGGTTTTGATTTGTTTTCTTTCAAATAAATTTCTTTAAGCAAGGAGAAGTTTTCAACAAATGTCGGTAACAACAAGGTCAATTTGGATTTTCATAAAAGCTTTTGCTAAGTACGGGAAAGTTTCTGCAATTTGTTTTAGTGTGTAATGAATAAAATGTATTTTCATATAATTTCCTGTTGAACAGAATTCATTCAAAGGTTATTTTGCATGGCATTTATGAAGTAGCATATACCGTAATTTCCGGCGTATAATCCGCGGATCAAACAATCTTTTTTTGACCCAGAAAAATTTTAAAATAAAATGTAACTTTTTAGATCGAGGTAAATATTTGGCTTCAATTACTAAATAAAATTTCTGGGTGGAAAAAGAATTGTCTGACCCGCGGATTATACGCCGAAAATTACGGTATATTATATCTCTCACCCGCAAGAAAAGAGGCACATCTCGACAAAAGTAAATTTCACAGGGGAGACAAAAGAAAATTTCCATGATTTTACTGTACCTTGTAGCATTTAGTGTGTAAACGTGTAGCATTTAGTTCTGCATTCAGGTGTAAAAACGTACATAAAAGCCTAAAACCCTTAAGAATGAGTGCTGCCCACACAATTCGCCCCTCTTCTGCGATCACGAATGGACAAATAGTTTAATAAAGGGATTTCTCGTATAATTAGACCTGTATATATTTTTTCCATAGTAATATGACAGACTTATTAGTGACAGACTTATTAGTCTGTCACTAATAGGTAATCTTTCATTAGTCCATGACAGACTTATTAGGGAAATAAAGCAGAAAATGATTTTTTTTGCGAGATGTGTCACTTTTCTTGCAGGTGAGCAATATATTCTCAGATACTTATATAGAATTTTCGAGAAGAAATAAATTTTGTTTGATTTAAAAGTTTTATAAGCGTAATAATTTACTTTTTAAATGAATATATTTATTATTATTATAGGTTACTACTGTTCTCTACGAACACAGTTTTGGAGCCACCATGATATTGGTGGGGGGTGCTATTTTTCAGTATATATTAACAGTCGTCTGGTGGTATCTTCCAGACACTAGCCGCAGAGAAAAATATGTGAAACTATTTTTCGCTGTCATATATTTCATTTTCTTTCTCATAAGTATCCTTTGAAATCTGTCAGTTTTGCTTAATTTATTAATTTCTATTTCTAGAAAAAAAAAAAAAAAAAAAAAAAAACCGATAATTAAATAAGTTGAATATATATCTGTGAAATACCTTATACAAGGTGGAAAGTCAAGTTCCGATTCTATCAATCAACTTTTGAACGGATAGACGCAGAGTATGAAACAAGTATTTACCTATATTAAATTCACTAGTCGTTTTTATATGAGGACGGCTGAAGAAGCGGCAAAATTTCGAAGTTATACATCCTATCTCGAAAAGTGTGAGAGATAACGGGGAAAAAAATATGACTCATAAATGTGCAACTGCTCTCCATTTATTGGAAAATGATGTCTTACACGTGAAAATAACTTTATTAGAAAATCAGAGATGAAAAAATTTCGTTATCCAATCACTATCTTAACCCATTTGCCGCCAAAACAATAAAATAAGGTTTTCAACTTTTTTCATGAAAGTATTGTAGTACTTTCATGAAAACTTGAAATTCCTAAAGGTAATCACCATTTTATTTAATCGCAAAGTTTCTGCAATTAAATAAAGCAAGATTTCTAATTCTAAAATAGTGTTAGCTAGGTAGTTAATTTAACCCTTCGGTCCTGACATTCTATTTATAGAACATGTCTTTTTCCTAAACTTCTTATTTATATGATTGGAAAGATTTTAATCCACATTGATCTTAAAGACATTTTGAGGCTCAATATAGTGAAAATCATAAATTTAACTTATGTTCAATCGCTTGTCATTTTAAAAACACACCCTGGAGTCCCTTTTTCTACTGTGTATTTTCAGTTTAATACAAAGAATCAAATTACCTACAATGTTTTATTTAAAAATTCTTCGACGTCAAACCAAATCCTAATTCTTTATTGCTACTAATTATATAATCCATAGAACAATGTTCTATAAGTGTTTTTTTTTTTTTAACTGATTATTCGACCAAGCAAGAGTGAGAGTTCTTTGATTTTTTTAACTTGTAACTTATATCTATTATAGTAAAATACCAAGTTTTTTGATAATCGCCAAGTGTTCTATAACTCACGAAAACATAAGGGGAAAACTGCAAAATATTGGTGTTTGCCATTCTATCCCTTATTAAAAAAAAAAAAAAAATCTTTGTCAATCTCTGTTTTAATATGCTATCCGAAGTCATGGTTAAATCATGTCTTATTTCATTTAAAATGCTACTATGATAATCAATGTATTTTTCGTTGGATATTTTTTCTTAACGAAACGTAGTTGTATATCCTATGCCAGCTTTCATGATGGAAGAACTTGGCCCGGATCCACTTGACTTTAAATCCATGAAGAACATGACATATGACATGCCTAGCGTGGTAAGTTCATGTTATACTGATTCATTCTGTTGTTCCGATAGTGTGTACTATTTCATAGTTAACATTAAATACCAGAAGGTAAAACGGTTTCATATATTTTTTGTGCATAATACCTAATCCTTTCGGGTCCGATTTTCTTTTCAATTTTTAGAAAAAAAAAACACTTACGTTAATAATATTAACTTTAGCTATCCAAATAGATTAATTAGAGTTAATCGAAAATTTCATTGTCTGAAACATAACGAATGTTGTTTTGCATACTGTTCAATTGGTATTCATATTTAAAAAAAAAAAAGCCAATGAAGAGTTTTTGGAGATTTTAGAAAATATTATATTACAACAAGATTTAACAGATATTACAACTTTCTAATACTTTTGCACTTTATTACACATGATTCTTTCGGAGAACCTTTATTTTGAATTAAAAAAGTGACATATATATTTAAAATAAAAGAATCGCAATCGGTGCTTAGATAATTGAGCAAATAATAATAATAATAATAATAATTATTATTATTATTATTATTATTATTATTATTATTATTATTATTATTATTATTATTATTACTAAATGCCTAAACTTAAATGACATCATATAAATTAAATGCAAAGACACATACTAATATTACTACATGTAAACAATAACAAAAGTATTTGTTAAAACAAATTAATTCTCAATTAAAAGACATGTACTATTAGTAGTACACTAGACTAAAAGGGTTGAATTCAACTAATGGAATAAGAGGGGAATAGTGCACGTCCAGACTAGAGTGCTGCACAAATCGGGTTATGCATTATCGAAGTCAAAAATTGTATTTCACTAAATCCTAAACCCGAACCGAAAGAAAAATGTCAATCCAAAACTCGACACATTTCACTCCGAAACACTTAAACCTGGTGTCAGAAAAAATGTCAGAAAAATAATCACTATTTTAATGCAATTTTACCATTTTGGAAAAAATGTCTACAATTACATCTCTCATAGCATTTTTATCTTTTATGTTAAAAAATGAACATGTGTACATATTCCTATTTAAATACATAATTTTTAACTTTAAAAAATATTCTAGAACTGTTTTTTTTTTTTTTTTTTTTTTTTTTTTTTTTTTTTTTTTTGAAAAATCGGGTAACTGACTTGCAAGAGTCCAATTCAATTCTAAACCATCAGAAACCCGAAAAAACTGAAGTCAACTGGACAGGTAAAGAAATAAATTATTGTCATTCCAACACGATATGACTCCAAAGCCCAAATCGGGTAAATTCGGGTTTCCGGACTTGACGCAGAACTCTAATACAGGCAAACAGTTTAACCCAGAATAGACAAAAACTCACATTTCAGCCAAACATACGAGGCGTTTCCATTTACTTCATTAAATTACAAACAAAGTATCAAAACATTCACAAGTAGAATAGAAACATTATTTAGAAAATGCAATATGTAATGTCTGAAGGTGGTGACATATTTTATCAATTTTTAATGGTTAAGAAATACGAATTTGTTTCACAAATCACGACTGAACAGGATTTGATGAAATAGTTCTATTGGAACATCCATAAATTTCGGACAGAACAATTTCTTGTAACTGTATGTGTGTCATGGAACGATTAAGAAAGAGGAACTAAAATCTACTTAAGATTGTGAAGCTCTAATTGTAACCAATCGGGATTCGCAGGAGTTCATTACCATCGCGAAAAAATTCCACTAGTAAATCTAAGAAGAAAATTTCTTTCTCTTTAAACACCACATTTATGAAAAATTTCTTCTAAAAAAATGCTAATAACTGGTATTCATTTTTACAGGCTGAAGTTTACTTCGGCTGTAGTACTTTCGTTGCATTGTGGGAACCAAAGGCAACCTCTTGTCAATGTCAGTGAAAAGATGATGATACCTGGGGAAACTGATACAGCAAACAGAAATAGAAATATTTAACCATGTTTGTTAGAGAAATTTCACATCAATAAGGCAGATAAATAAGGCGAATTTTTTTAATTCAATTTTTCTAATCAGCTGTTAATCCGAATAAAAAAAAAAAAAATAATGTAATTTAACAAATTACAACAGCCATTTGGAAAATGATTTTATCAGAGATTAAAATTTAAGACTTATAAATAAGCTCAATATAAAAAAATATTTTTTTCTCACTTTTTGTAAACAAAACATGTTTTTTTTATATTAAAGTTACAGAAAGGTGAAACACATTTTAAAGAGATTATCATTTATGCAGTCATTTTTCTCCTAAAGGATTTATTATTATTTTTTAAAAACAAAATAAAGAGTGATAATGTTTCTTCCTTTCTGAATTAACACAGTTTCTTATATATTTATATCTACCCAATCTATATTATAAACAACGAACAAATCTGTGCGTAACGCACATGTCCTTCTACGAATGGCAACAGTTTCAAATTTTAAATGAAATTTCAGTTTTACAATTTTCGGTACTGCAAATTTTTAAACTTCTAAACATCGCACATTTTAAATTTTTACACCGTCATATAGGTAAAAAAATGTACTTTAACCCCTTAACTGTGTTGCCCGAACTGACTTCGGGCAGGAACTCTTTGCACGCTTCGTTATTTAAAGCTTTTTGACACCACTATTATTTTTAAGAACATTTTCATACTATTGAAAGGCGGAAATGTTTAGACTAAATTTTACGAATATTTTATTTAAATAATAGTGGTGTGAATCCGCAGTTTCCAATTTATTGAACGGAAAATATTTACACAGTTAAGGGGTTAAAATGCAATTTCTTTGAAAACTGTATCTCAATTTGTTTTTGAGTTATTAATTTTCTTGTATTTCTTTTATCATCGAGAAAACAGAACATGGCAACAAAAATGCGACCACCACAAATATTCAGATATGTCTCACAAGGAAGGTCTCCATACTGGGCATACCCAGAATTTTATGAAAAAAATACTAATTAAAGTACTTATGTATGTAATAAAGGATCAGTCAAAATTAGTGGCGGAATCACATTAGATATTGTGGAAAAGAAAAAAAAAATATTTTCGAATATTTGGCGTGGAAAGACTAAAGAGTCACTCGATTTTGCGAGCAGCACTTTTCCTCGCCAAAAACAAACGATTATAATGAAACTCAAAACTGTTGGATATTTAGTTTGCGTGTAAATGGTATTTAATGAATTTAAACATAAACAATGAAAGACTTTAATATATTATATACATCTATATACATATTGTATTACATATATACAGGGTGTTTCTAAATTCATGGTACAAACTTTAAGGGGTGATAGTACACATCAAGACAAACAATATTAAATAGGAAACTAAGGGTCCCAAACGTCTTCCGAAGGAGATAGACGCCATTAAAGTTTAGGGTCCAAAAATTCAAATGTTAATAAAAAAAACAGAAAAATTGGTCGATTCGTTTGCGGTTTTCACTAAAACTATTCTTTATGTCAGTATTGTCTTGGAAATAAATTATAAAGATAAATTTCAAAAAATGCCGATAGAGGGCGCTTTAGACTTTGGAGTAACGTACAACTTTTTTTTACCGTTATTTTTTGCATCTCATACAATTTTTTAGAAGCTTAGAGATAAACTTAAATTTTGAGATGAAAACCTGAATCGTTGGGAGTGGTTAGCGCAAATTGAACAGTGTTCAATGGGGGTGGGGAGGTTCAAATTTCAAATGATTATAAAAAACGGAAAAATTGGTCGATTCGTTTGCCGTTTTAGCTAAAACTATTGTTTATGTCAATATTTCCTTGAAAATAAATTTTAAAGATTAATTTCAAAAAATACCGTTAGAGGGCGCCTTAAAATTTAGAGTAACCAACAACTACTTTTAACCGTTATTTTTTGTATCTAGTTAAATGCTTGCAAATGCTTAGATTTAAATTTTGAGCTCAAATTTTAAATCGATGGGAGGGGTTAAGAAGCGCAAACTGAAATGTGTTCAGGAGTTTAAATGTTACCCTCCCCACCCCTCGAATACATTTCAATTTTCCGCTACTTAATTACTCACAACGATGCAGATTTTGAGCTCAAAATTTAAGTTTGAACATTTACAAGCATTTAATTAGATACAAAAATAACGGTTAAAAATAGTTGTTGGTTACTACAAAGTTTAAGGCGCCCTCTAACGGTACTTTTTGAAATTAATCTTTAAAATTTATTTTCAAGGAAATATTGACATAAATAATAGTTTTAGCGAAAACGGCAAACGAATCGACCAATTTTTCCGTTTTTTATAATTATTTGAAATTTGAACCGCCCCACCCCCATTGAACACAGATCAGTTTGCGCTACTTAACCACTCCCAATGATTCAGATTTCCATGTCAAAATTTAAATTTATGTCTAAGTTTCTAAAATTTTTTTATGAGATGCAAAAAATAACGGTAAAAAATAGATTTACGTTACTCCAAAGTCTAAAGCGCCCTCTATCGGCATTTTTTGAATTTTATCTTTATAATTTATTTTCAAGATAATACTGACTTAAAGAATAATTTTAGTGAAAATCGCAAATCAATTGACCAATTTTTCCGTTTTTTATAATCATTTGGAATTTGAACTTCCCCCCACAGTTCAGTTTGCGCTGTTTAACCATTCCCAACGATTTAGATTTTGAGATCAAAATTTAAGTTTATGTCTAACTTTCTAAAAAAATCTAATGAGATGCAAAAAATAACGGTAAAAAATAGTTGTTCGTTACTCCAAAGTCTAAAGCGCCCTCTTTCGGCATTTTTTGAAATTTATCTTTATAATTTATTTTCAAGACAATATTGACATAAAGAATACTTTTAGAGAAAACCGCAAACGAATCGACCAATTTTTCTGTTTTTTATAATCATTTGAATTTTTGGACCATAAATTTTAATGGCGCCTATCTCCTTCGGAAGATATTTGGGACCTTTAGTTTCCTATTTAGTATTGTTTGTCTTGATGTGTACTATCTCGCCCCTTAAAGTTTGTACCATGAATTTAGAAACACCCTGTATATATATTACTCGTTCAAGTAGTTATTTAATTAATCGCTGGAAAAAATGTTTTCATAGCTAAAAAAAATCATGTTGAGAAAAATTATCTTCATACATTTAAACGTATTCAAAAATAAACGTCATATGTTTCCATAGCAACAAAATCTAATCGACAATTCTTAATTGGACTTTGAGCTTGAAACAAATTTAATTAAATTTAAATTATGAATTTCGTTTTAAATCTCGAATTTTGATGATTAAATTTGAATATAAATACATATAAATTTCGATATTACAAAATTATTCTTAAAACAAACTAAAACTTACAAAACTAAAGTTATTTAAATTAAACATATCAAAACAAGTTCAACAAGAATTTTTTTTTTTTTCTTGAAGTGTATTTGACATAAAGTATTTTTTTTTTAATTACATTCCATTGCCAACCGGCGATAAATCGCCAAATAACAAAATTTTCATTATTTTTTTACGGTTACTGAATGGAGGTTCCGCCGAAAATTTTTTTGTAAACGTATATATCCACACGAGAAGAACATTCTGTAATTTTTTCAGATTTTTCGGGGTATGCCCGACCGAAGACAACAACCATTTTCCAAATGGTTAAAAAGTTGAAGTCATCTTGTAAAAACCTCCTCAGTTATTTCACTCGCAACTGTTAGACAATATACATAGAAATAAAATTGTCTCTATCTCTTTATTCATAACTCCAATACCAATATGTGTGTATGGTAGAACATTGGCATGCTGATCGGATGAGCTGAGAGTTTTTCTTTACATGTGATAAATGTGGTAATGTGTATCGATCGTTTTTAGGTGCGTTCGTAATTATGTAAATACGTAGCACCTATTGTTGTCGCTCAGTCCGTCCGTCTGTCTGTCTGTCTGTCTGTCCGTCTGTCTGTCTGTCTGTCCGTCCGTCTGTCTGTCCGTCTGTCTGTCTGTCTGTCCGTCCGCATATAACAAAGCAAAAACTACTCAACCGAATCGTTTAAAATTTAAAATACATAATTATTACATAATTTTGTCGAGTCATTTCAAATTTTATGAAAATCGGACGCATAGATCAATTACAGGGGCAATCAAAAGTATTCCGTTACATTACGGTCAATGGGGAAAAAAGTTTCAAATTCATTTTAATCGTTTGAAATTTAAAATACATAGTTATTATATAATTTTGTCGAGTTATTTCAAATTTTTTGATAATCGGGTGCATAGATCAATTACAGGGGCAATGAAAAGTATTCAATTACATTATAGTCAATGGGGAAAAAGTTTCAAATGTATTTTATACGTTTGAAATTTAAAATACATAGTTATTACATAATTTTGTCGAGTTATTTCAAA
The DNA here is from genome assembly GCA_964019185.1 of Maratus speculifer. Taxonomy (NCBI): domain Eukaryota; kingdom Metazoa; phylum Arthropoda; class Arachnida; order Araneae; family Salticidae; genus Maratus; species Maratus speculifer. The sequence goes on from CAXHSM010001493.1 coordinate 20,950, forward strand.
TTTTATGAAAATCGGATGCATAGATCAATTACAGGGACAATCAAAAGTATTCCGTTACATTACGGTCAATGGGGGAAAATGTTTCAAATGCATTTTAATGGTATTGCACTCATTCGAACTTAATAAAATTTATATGCAACTATAAAGTACATATTATAATATACATTTTACATAATTTGTGATGCAAAGAACATTTGTTATTGATTTACAAGGCCACACAAAAGTATTCCATTACATAATGGCTTGATGAGCGTTTTAATTGTAATTCACTATTTACAATTTTATGAGATTGAGATATAAGAGTAATATTTTTAAAACTTCGTTATCGTACGAACGCACCTCGTTTGCTACGCTTCACATGCAATTTCCAACTTGTTTAAATTTATTAACCAGTTATTCAATATTTGATTTTATAACTGATTATGTAAGTATAGTTTTGTTTGAATATTTCAAATAAAATGCATTTTATTTTTACATTAATTAAATAACTCACTTTCTCTCCTGTCCTTATTTACTTGTTTTACTAACTGTTTTCATGTTTTGAAATTTATAAGTACAGTCAATTTATTCAAAGTATGCGGCATGTCTCCCTAGAGAAGGAGCAGAGGCGAGAACTTTCCTGCATGCTTTAAATTGAGTTAAACCTTGATAAAACTTACAATTTTATTTTTAAAATATGTACAATTAAAATTAAGCATTGATAGTGATTTTTATAATTAGCGTGTTTTATATCTTCAATTTTAAATGTATTATTCGTATTTAAATCTTGATACTCCGAAGATGCTTTAACTTTTTTTTTTCCTTTCACCTGATATTCAATATAATTATGTTTATCTACGTGTTTATTACCATGCAATGACTTTATATCGATTAACAGTGAGAATAGAAAATAAGTAAAAAGAACTACATGAAACACATTTCATTTTTCAGTTTAATGGTTACACGCCGACACCCCCCCCCAGGCCGACAGCCGACAGGAGAAGCGCGCACAGATTTCAGAAGCTCAGAAGAGGCAAAACCAGGGAGCGATTTACAAATTTGGGGGTCCTGAACACAGATGCTTACGCCCCCCCCCTTACACCTATACTGTCAGGGGGAATAACTTTAAAAAAAGGCAGAAACAGCTATGCACTAAAGTAACCATTATTGACTTTAAAATATCCAATAAAAATTAAATATGATAATCAGTAACTTACTTTTAAATAATTATTTCACAATTATGACATTTAAATGAATAGACAGTTTATAATAAAATGTGTTGTGCTAATTACCTTTTCTTATGTAAATCTATATAACTGGAATGATAAAATATGCGACAATTAATAATACATTTTCGACAACACCAAGCTACAATTATTTAAAGTATTAGGGGGCTCTACAACCAGCAAACTACGCTCGCCAACATTCAAATAATCTGATGATAACAGGAAAAGGATTAATCAAGAATTAAAAATACAATATATTTTTAAAATGATAAAGATGAAAGAAAACATTCACTATAATAAAGCAATGAATGGATATTTCATACAAAATAGACAATGTTATAGAACGATATGAAATAATAATATGTAGAATGAACGGTAAAATTTCATTGGATATTAAAAGTATATCAGATTTTGGACAATAATTGAAAAACTTTCAGCAGCATTTGGGCCGCCCTAAAAATCAGGGACTCTGGGCCCGTGAATGCCCCGCCGTAAATGCGGCACTGGGCGCAACAGCAAAAAGTTTTAGAATTCATTTCTTTTTATCTATGTTACTAGGTTCGCTTCTGACTTCTCAGGAATTGATAGAATAATAAGATAATTATAAACCTTTAGCAAAAAAGGAAGAAGATTTCAGTTACTTAACTTTGTATTAAATTAAAAGATTTACCAGGGACTTTTGGTTCATTCTATTTTAGCCCCTTCCATAATAAAAAAAGAACATAATTCTTCAAATGAAGCGAGTGTACCGTAGTAATCATGAGTGAATTAAAACGGCTTACATTTATTTTAAACTTATTGTTTAAGTCATAAAAGTTTTTAAAAATAAAAACGTATTGCTTTTTGGTTTTCCGTAACATCAGTCCTAGAAACAAAATGTATAAAGAGGAAAATCGCTAAACAATACTTAGTTTTAGAATAATCGGTAAACATACATAAAAAAATACAAAAAACAAGAATTCGAAATTTTGTTGTACATCGGTTTACAGTTCTGTTGTCTACTGGATGCAAAGTGCAATGACGGACACTTTGCATCCAGCTGACACATTTTATCTGCTAGCTTTCACAAGCAACTAATTTACAATAGTATCAGGGAAAAGGTTGATGTTATTGTTTTTTGTTAAACTGCTAAATAAACACTCATTCAGTTTTGATAAAATTTAAATTATAGCAATTTGCCAATTTGGACCAATATATTTGGACCTCTGTAAAATTAAAAGAAAATTACAAGAATCAGTCGTGTAGTTTTGGAATAATTCATGAAGATACATAAAAAATACATGTGTGTCAAATTGATAAACTTTTTTTTCTTTCTTTTAAGTCGGTTAAAAATAGGGAATTCCATATTCAAATGTTTTCACCCAGGAAAAATTATCGAATATTACACACAAAATGACATTTGAACCAACCTAGATATTGCACGTTTGAGTTACAAATTTTTAAGATATCAATCTTTCAGGTTATCCGAGATGATATCTTGGATCTCAATTTAGAATTCTGCATTGGTCGGATAACCACATTTAACTGATCTCTGGGTCGGGTCTAGTCTGTTTAAACCTAACGTTTTCCTTGCGGGTCGGGTTGGAACTATTTTCAGACCAGATTCGGTTGAGTTTTTTTATACTTAATATTTGGGCTCGTGTTAACTCTTTTCTAAAGAAAGTCTAAAATATTGTCTCACATGAAAAACTGTATACTTCAATATGAATGGGATTTTGCATTTACTTTGTTTTCTTGCAAAAAAAAAAAAAAAAAAAAAAAAGATATTTGAAGTATGAATATAGATTTTTTTCCATAATTATATTGAATTGTAGATCAATTTTATTTGATTCTTTGTTTCTTGTAAGCAAATTTTATCGCGTCAAGTTTGGATCGTTGTTTCAGGTTGATTTTATGCAAAGTTTTCAAGATCGGATCGGGCACGCACAGGACTCTACTTCCAACCACAATTTGATAAATTAGACAAATTTTGAAAATTAGATTTTTAAATTTTTTATCACATATTGTAGTAAGCATAGTTTATTTTTCTGCAGCTTAATTTTTCTTTTGTTTTTCAGTTTTCTGTAAATTACAAGATATGTGCCATCTGTGAGTGGGCTCTTTGTATATTGAGTCTGCTAAATTTCATCACTCACTATGGAGACTTACAGCGGGTATCATTTCATCTGGTGCTTCGGCATAAGTCTTGCTTAGCCGAGCCAGTGGAGCCAGCACCAAGTCTTTCTCTAAAAGTTATAAAGTGAAGAAAAATCTCAAGTACAGCTTTCCTGGTATAAATTGATCTTTATTTCTTCACTGAGTTTCGATCATTCAGACTGAAGAAACATGGAGGAATGTTTTCTAATGATCATACGAATACTGCAGCTTCGAACTAACAACAAGAGATAAAGGCATTTCAAGAAATGAGATTATTTTTTCCAAAGTTTAAATATTTATAATGATTTTCCACATCCAGATAAATTTTCAATGGACAAAAAAGATAGGATAAATAATAGCTTGTTGTGAAATATATGTATTTTTTAATAACTACAATTGAGAAATTAGAAAAGATCCGAATAATGCAAATGGTTGTTAAAATGTTTTCCCATACAGTTATTTAATTCAATCAAGATGATTACTAAGCGTTCTTCTCACTCTGATGAAAGGAACCAGCTACAAATTTATTGCCACAGAGAACAGTGTCGGTTATTCTGTATTTTTCAGGATTATAAGAAAATCTGATTTTGTATTTAAATAGCTTTATTGTTTTCCGGGCAGTTACAGCCATTGTCTTCTAACTCAATAAACATAAGAAAATAATACGTATAAAATCGTACGAATCAATTTAATTTAGTATTTAAATTCTAAATGTGCATTTATGAAAAAAATATAATTATCCATCAAGATAGCCATGAAGCAAGCTGCAGAGGAATAAAGCATTTCCCTTGTCCCTCCGTCGATTATTAATTTGGATTACTCAGCGCATAGATACTTAATTAGAGATAATATCATCTGATAACAGCATGAACCATATTGTGCAGAATATACTAAATGTAATATCCACATTATCTGCAGTCAGAGGATCATAATAATTAACTTTCTATATTAGAATTTGAATAACATCAAATATATGTATTACATAAAACTTTCCATTCTTAACCATTGACCAAGGATATAGTATACTATAGTTACTGGTCAAGTGCTCAGGCTAACGCGGAACCAGCAGTGTTTATCTCCCAAACAAGTTTGGCATTCATTTTATCGACACAGAAGACATGAAAGATTACGTGAACCTTACCCAAATCCAGAGGCAAAACTGACATCTGTAGCGTGGTTTTTCAATAAGTTGACCACTGAATTACCGGAAAGCATATACAGGATGTTCCAAAATTCGTCCGACAAATTTAGAGGAGTGATAATAAACCATTTATTTCAGTCACAAATACAGGGTGTTTCATCCTTATTGAAATCTCGTTGACGGTAATAATTTCGAGAATAATAAAAACATTGCAATGAAAATGCTACGATTAAATGTGATAACATCACGGAAAGATCTGGAAAAACATGTTGCTCAAGCCATCGATAATATAGTATGAACCGATAATAACAATCCAAAATATGAAGCGTCAATTGCACACTCCTGATGCGTGTATTTCAAATGTCAACAACTTTTGTTTGGTGTTATAGCCTTTACAACAGAGGTAAGAATGTCTGTTGAATGTTTTATTACCGTATACTTCAATTTTCTGAAAGTTATTACCTTCACATCAAATTGAGACAAGGGGAATCCCCCCCCCCCCGAGTTAATATGTGGTTTGCGACCTCATGTTTTATCTTAATTTTTCATTCTCTTCATACCTACTACCATTCCTCTGAATTTGTTGCTCGGATTTTGGAACATCCTGCATATGGAAAAAAACAATACAAATACAAGGAATTGTTCACTTTTTTGTACATATTTTTTTTTCTAGTTTCAATTATTTTGTATTCTTATACTATTTATAGATAGATTATTTGGTTTTTAAACCAATTTTAAATTATCTGACAATTTTTTCAATGCTATTTTTATTTTTTCTTAAAATATATATACAGGGTGTTTCTAAATTCATGGTACAAACTTTTAGGGGTGATAGTACAAATCAAGACAAACAATATTAAATGGGAAACTAAGGGCCCCAAACGTCTTCCGAAGGAGATAGGCGCCATTAAAGTTTAGAGTCCAAAAATTCAAATGATTATAAAAAACAGAAAAATTGGTCAATTCATTTGCATTTTTCACTAAAAATTTTCTTTGTCAGTATTGTCTTGAAATTAAATACCCTAATTTCCTGCGTATAATCCGCGGATCAAACAATCATTTTTCGACCCAGAAATTTTATTAAATAAAATATAACATTCTAGATCGCCGTAAATATTTGCCGTCAATTAAAAAATAAAATTTCTGGGTCGAAAAAGAATTGTTTGATCCGCGGATTATACGCAGGAAATTAGGGTAGTAAAGATAAATTTCAAAAAATGCCGATAGAGGGCGCTTTAGACTTTGCAGTAACGAACAACTACTCCCTCTGTCCCAAATTAGTTGCGACATTTAGGTTGAAAATTTTGTCCCAAATTAGTTGTGACATTTCAAGTAGGCGGAGTCATAGATAACTTCTGATGCAATTGAATAAATCGTCACCAGTAAAATTATACTAGAATGAGTATAATGATGTATAGTAGGTGTCAAAATCAAGGAAACTCGAATGTAAAGTAATAGAAATAAGAAATAATATCCTGAAGAAGGAAATTAATAATAAGAAGCGTTTTCTATCCTGGAATGTTTGCAGTGATGATTGAAAAATAGTAAGCTAAACCATAATTCCATAAATATTGCAGCTATTAAATTTAATGTTCATCAGCACATTCCGTTTGCAGAAGCTGACAAAGGCGTCAAAAATAAAAGATGAGGAAATTTCGAATGTAAGTTTACAAAAAAATTGTAAATGCTGACAAAAAAAATAGCTAGGTAGTTAAATCAATTATAAAAAAAAATTCCAAATAAAACGAAAAAAATCTCTGCGAAGATTATCATAATCTGTTATAATTTGCAAATCAATAGTACACAGAATTCTCAATGCGAAAAAAGTTTTGGAACGTATTTCATCCATCATTAAGCTAAGTCTAATATTAAAAAAAATCGACAGAATACGATTTTGTTTGCAGCATTTTCAAGCTAAAGGATACTTTTCAGAAATGTTAGAATGAAATGTTTGAAAATGAATTTACGATTGATTAGCTTAAAGATAGTTTTATGTGATTACTGTTAAAAGAATCTTTGCAAATTGGGGCGTGGCTTAGTAGCAAGTGAAACGTGATTTTTTAAACTCATTCAATACTGATTTATGGAATGACGTGGGGAATGCTAGATAAGTAAATTTTGTAGATTGATACTAAAGTTCTCTCAAAAACGTTAAAACAGAAACATGAAATCATAAATATCAATAATCAGAACAAAAGTATTCAAATGTCGCAACTAATTTGGGACAGAGGGAGTACTTTTTACCGTTACTTTTTGCATTTCATTAAATTTTTTTAGAATCTTAGACATAAACTTAAATTTTGAGTTCAAAATCTAAATCTTTGGGAGTGGTTAAGAAGCGCAAACTGAACTGTTGGAAAAGGTTCAAATTCCAAATAATTATAAAAAACGGAAAAATTGGTCAATTGATTTGCAATTTTCACTAAAATTATTCTTTATGTCAGTATTATCTTGGAAATAAATTATAAAGATCAAATTCAAAAAATGCCGATAGAGGGCGCTTTAGACTTTGGAGTAACGTACAACTATTTTTTACCGTTATTTTTTGCATCTCATGAAATTTTTTTAGAAGCTTAGACATAAACTTAAATTTTCAGATGAAAATCTGAATCGTTGGGAGTGGTTAAGTAGCGCAAACTAAACTGTGTTCAGTGGGGGTGGGGAGGTTCAAATTTCAAATGATTATAAAAAACGGAAAAATTGGTCGATTCGTTTGCCGTTTTCGCTAAAACTATTCTTTATGTCAATATTTCCTTGAAAATAAATTTTAAAGATTAATTTCAAAAAATACCACTAGAGGGCGCCTTAAAATTTAGTATCCCCACACAAACCCACAACTATTTTTAACCGTTATTTTTTGTATCTTATTAAATGCTTATAATTATTAAAACATAAATTTTGAGCTCAGAATCTGCATCGTTATGAGTAAATAAGTAGCGGAAAATTGAAATGTGTTCGAGGGGTGGGGAGGGTAACATTTCAACTCCTGAACACATTTCAGTTTGCGCTTCTTAACCCATCCCATCGATTTAGAATTTGAGCTCAAAATTTAAATCTAAGCATTTGCAAGCATTTAATTAGATAAAAAAATAACTGTTAAAAATAGTTGTATGTTACTCTAAATTTTAAGGCGCCCTCTAACGGTATTTTTCGAAATTAATCTTTAAAATTTATTTTCAAGGAAATATTGACATAAAGAATAGTTTTAGCGAAAACGCCAAACGAATCGACTAATTTTTCTGTTTTTTATAATCATTTGAAATTTGAACCTGCCCACCCCCATTGAACACAGTTCAGTTTGCGCTACTTAACCACTCCCAACGATTCAGATTTTCATCTCAAAATTTAAGTTTATGTCTAAGCTTCTAAAAAAAATTTATGAGATGCAAAAAATAACGGTAAAAAATAGTTGTACGTTACTCCAAAGTCTAAAGCGCCCTCTATCGGCATTTTTCGAATTTGATCTTTATAATTTATTTTCATGATAATACTCACATAAAGAATAATTTTAGCGAAAATCACAAATTTGTTGACCAAATTTTCCGTTTTTTATAATCATTTGAATTTTGAACCTCTCCCCACAGCTCGGTTTGCGCTACTTAGCCACTCCTAACGATTTAGATTTTGAGCTCAAAATTTATGTTTATGTCTAAGCTTCTAAAAAAAATGAATGAGATGCAAAATATAACGGTAAAAAGTAGTTGTTCGTTACTCCAAAGTCTAAAGCGCCCTCTATCGGCACATTTTGAAATTTATCTTTACAATTTATTGTCAAGACAATACTGACATAAAGAATAGATTTAGTGAAAACCGCAAACGAATCGACCAATTTTTCTGTTTTTTATAATCATTTGAATTTTTGGACCCAAAACTTTAATGGCGCCTATCTCCTTCGGAAGACGTTTGGGACCCTTAGTTTCCCATTTAATATTGTTTGTCTTGATATGTACTATCACCCCTTAAAGTTTGTACCATGAATTTTGAAACAACCTGTATATATTTTTTACTGCAAATTCTTTATTTAATAAGAAAACATTTCACAAATTGTTTGAAATCTACTTGCAAATGAAATTGTGTATTTATTAAAACTCGTATGCTACTATTATACAAATTACTGAAATCATTTCATTTTTTGTAACTGAAAAATTTACGTTCAGTAAAAAATCGTTAATAAAATAAAAATGTTTCGAAAATTTTGTTCGCTGTGTATATATTGCTGAGCGCGTATAAAATGTGAAATAAAAGTTTTTCAATTTTCTACGCCTGGGTGCAAAGCAATTGAAGCGATCATTTAATTGACTAAATATTAAATATCACATATGTATCACAATTGTATTAATCCACATATAAACTATACAAATTCGCAACAAATAGGCAATTTAAGCATTAAGAAAACCTTGTAAAATATTTATTATTATAACAACAGTGCTACCATATGCGACTATTTTTATATTCTATCTACACCACTACTTTTTGATATATATGTATATATATATATATATATATATATATATATATATATATATATATATATATATATATATAACTTCCAGGAATATTACGTGTTGATTGTGTTTTTCATGCGTTTACAAGGTTTAGATCTTCTCGAGGTGACAAAACATGCTAGGCCTCGCAAATGGCAGATTTTAACCCGGGAGAACACGCGCTTACCCAGGGTATGAATGGTTTTAACTATGTCACCAAAATCAGATTAAAAAGCCGCTATATTTAGACGGAGACAATTCTTACAAATTTTGCGATGAAATAAGTTGAAGATTACTTTAAAAAAATTAGTGATTGCAATTGTAAAAACCATACTCACTCCGGGTCTTTTAGGCCCTGCGCGCGTTCTCCCGGGTTAATTTGCTTTCGAGTTACTAGGATATTCGACCATTTTTCTTTGGTAGTTATTGTGCACTATAGTACACCAAATGTTCTCTATGTGATTTAGGTCCGGATTATTGCACATACAATCCAGTGTGGGAGTGTTATTATCTTCAAACCACTCTTATGTGTCTTATAAAGAGTGAACTCAGGAATAGTCTTGTTGAAAAGAATAGTTACGGCCGGCAATTTTCTCAGTCTGGTTCAGAAATGGCGTTTCAGGGTGGCAAGTGGTCAGGGAAAAACACAATCAAAAATATGTTAAATACCAGTATTTTGTTACAGAGAAATTCGCATTCTTAAATCCTTTTATATTATTTGAAGTATTTTCTATAAGGAAATACTGGTAGTTTCCTCTTTTTTTACTTTGTTTTTAACTTGACCACTCACCACCCTGGAAAGATTCAAATATATAACTTTTCTTTTTTCATTCATCTACCTTAATATAAGCGATTGTTTGATTAAGTCTGTATTAAAACCTGCAATTTTTCTTCTCAACAACAAAGTACGTTTTATCCATATGTGTGTATTATGTTCTAACATGTGATTATGCGTAGGGGAAACTAGAGCACACGTAAACATGGGGCAGATGTGAACATCGCACTTTTTCACTAGTTATTAAACGTTTTTCAAATTGAAAAAATTACCAACGATGACAGCACCTGTAGAGATATGGTAAAAAAATTTGAAGCTCTTTGGCATTTTGTTTGTCCTCGGTCGCCAAAACACTGTTCATAGATCTCAAAAGTAAAACCTCAGTTTCAACTTGCTAAGCGAATAACTTTATTTATTTATTCCTTTGTTTGAATTTTAGTGTTTTAACATATACTATGAATTCTAATAAATATTTTTATAAGAAAAAAAATTCTTCAAAAATTGAGAAAGGCTAATGATTTGTCATTTTGTCTGTAGAGGCCATGTGGGGCACATGTGAACAAACTAGTTGGGGCGGATATGAACAGTTCGTAAGTGACCCAATAACCATTTTGTGAATCTGTTCCTTTCAGTTAACTTCATGAGAAATAATCACACATTCAATATCTATTATTTCCCTTCAACAGAAGCCTTTTTTTCATAGAACATTTGATTTTGTATTGAAGCCTCTACAGAAACGTCTGTCAACAAGTCCATAAAGAGCAACAATCTCGTTTACTTTCAATTGTAATTTAAATAAGTTTAATGTTTTCTAAAATACAATAATGTTATGCAATATTTTATTAAACGGTTTACTACAATATTTTTTATGCAATGTTAGTACAAGAAGTATTGCGTTAAACAACTTTGCAAAATTTCCTATTTATTTTTTTCTAAACTTGCAGTGATTGATTATTTTTATCTCAAAATAGTTAAGTATATGAGGCTTTAAATGGAGATAGATATCAGTAATATCTTAAGAAAGTAACATTTTAAAAATTAACTACCATAAAATCCCAATTGTAAGCACCCCCCCCCCCCCAACTTCTCTTATAATAGCAAAATAAGCTAAATTTGAAGGAAAAATTATAATCAAGTTTTTTTTTTTTTTTTTTTTTTTTTTTTTTTTTACATTTATTAAAAATATCTTCTTTATCATTAATCAAAAGTAAATAAGACAAAATACAGGGGTTAGAATCTTTCGTATTTCTGCATATGCATATACATATGAAGAAGATTAGGGATACCAAAGGTTTTTATATTCCATATTTTAGGATTAAATATTTTTATAATATTTTTGTGATTTTAATAAAATTTTCGTATTTTCATAAAAATAGATAACAGAATCAAAATCGATAATATACTAATTTGAACCAAAACTCATGCTGCAAATAAAAAAAGAAACTTTTAGTTGGATGAAAAATACCGATATCAAAAGACAATACCCCCTCCTCCTAGAGATATCTTAAGATATATACTATATGTACCGCCCCAAAATTACCTTAATGGAATAAAGACGTGTTTTATAAATTCATTTATTTTAAATTATTCATTTATGTTCACAGTGTATATTTTCCCAGCAACTACATGGAGATTAAATCAAAATCGAATAGCTAAATTGTATATTTTATGTATTCTAAAAAAGTAATGTGACAATGTTGTGTCAACACAGGTGTGAATCTTTTTGATCTCAAATAAAATTTAAAAAAAGAAGGGGGAGAGGAGATTTTTGAATATTATCGCTCTATACGGTAGCGAAGATGAATTAATTTGCATCTATTTAAAATACATTCAAATTGATGTTAGATATTTCATACTTTATTTCTAGTTCTTCGTCTATAATTTTTTTTTTTTTTTTTTTTTTTTTTTTTGCGATTATATGAACACTAAAGAAAAACCAGAAAACGAATCTTTACTGAATTATGCATTCTTTCTCAGATTTATGACACTGACAAGGAAGGTCTCCATTGGGGGTATACTCAGAATTGTTTGAAAAAAATATGAATTAAACTACTTATGTAGGTAATAAAGGATCAGTGAAAATTAGCGGCGGAATTACGTTATTAGATATGTTAAAAAAATAAAATATTTTGGAATAATTGGCGGGAAAAGCTGAAAGCGACGCGGGATTTGGCGAGCAGTGCATTTCCTCGCCAAAAGCAGACAATTTTAACGAATCCGAAAATTGATTTTAATTGACTTCACTGTTAAAAATCTGCAGTATTTACTGCAACGTCACGCCACTACTTTTATAGAATATCTCTCTTCTGACCAATGAGAATGCTCCATAGCACAGTGAATTGACCGTGTCATACACTGTTAAAAATCTGCTACATTTTGTTGCAATGCGCTCCCCCGCTTGTATATAATATCACTATTCCAACCAATGAGAAAGCTCCATTTCACGGCCAAGTAACCGCTTTCTATACAAGCAAAGGAGTGCGTTGCAACAAAATACAGCAGATTTTTAACAGTGTATTTTTCAATTTGGAACAATTTTAATCAATTTAAATTGTGTTTTAAATGATAAGATATATTAATTTCATTTTGTTATAAGTACATATAAACGTATATGACAAAATTACACTTAAAGTAAAGTAAAAAGGCAAAACTAAAATTATTTAAACGAAACTTATTTAAATAAATTGAACATAGAAAGTGTTTTCTTTAAAAAGTATTCGAAGCGTAAAAGCGTATTTTTCAAAATTTCGTTTTTTCACCAACCGGAGATAAATCGCCAAATAAACGAAATTTTTATTATTTTTTTACGGACGTTATAAGGAGGTTCCGCCGAAATTTTTTTTATAAACATATATAACTATATGAGAAGAACATTCTGTATTTTTTTCAGATTTTTCTGAGTATGCCCGTATGGAGACATTCCTTGTGAGTACTATTTAACCCTTTCATTCCCAGTGAGTCCAAATGGCATCATGATATTCCTTATTTATTTTTCTATATTTAAATCTGATATTCCAAATTCATACCAGAAAATTAAAATATAAGTATTTGTTTTTCTTAATAACAAACATTTCATATTTAAATAAACCGTAATTTATCATTGCAATTTTCTGGTGTAATTTCAGATTCTCTAAACTACGGAATTTTCAGAACGTATTCTACCATGGGAATGAAAGGATTAAGGGTGCTGATCGCGTAATTTTTTTTTCCAAGCACCTTCGTCGTTCCAAGCCCAAGCTCGCACTCTGATTGGGTGTTGCTCTCGGCATTGTTTTCATGTAACTTGGCGATAATCATACTTGGCGTAGCGATAGATGCTTCCGTCGAGTTTGATTTCCTTCCGAACCGAGTACAAAATAACTTTTCTCTTGCAGCCAGTGGCGCAGCCAGAATTCGGTTTTAGAGGGGGTTTTGAGTTTTAGATAAGGTTATTTTCCGGTTATTTGAATCACCGTTTAATAGAGAGAGTATTTTTAATGAATCCTATTACAATGTATTATTTCCGCAGTTACTTTTGGTCATCATCTGTGTGGTAGGAAATCACCATTCTTTCAGCATAAGAAGTCTCGGGAAGAATGCCTCAGTTCAAATAAACAATTTCCACTTTAACTAATGCATTTAATATGCTCTTTAACAGGTTTAAGTAGATTTTTCGCCATATTATTGAATCACTTTGTTCAATGGAATCTGATTTAACAAAGCGGCAGATTCCGAAATACGCCGAAACTTTTCAATAATAAATTTGGTTTTTATTCATATAAACGTCAATTATAATGATATCTCTTAGATCAGGGAGGGGTTTTAACCCCAAAACCCCTCCCTTGGCTGCGCCACTGCTTGCAGCATTGGATTGGATGGAACGTGTCTCACCAGGGTCGTACTGGCATAACAGAGAGGGCGGTGGCAAAATGGATAACAAGGGCGCCAATCGACTTACAAATGGGCGCAAATCCTTACACACACATATAGATATATATAGAAATATATACTACATAAATTATGCATACATATATATATATATACAGAGTTTCCCCTGGAAGGTTTCAGGGGGCGCTCCGCCCCTCCTGCCCTTTAGTTAGAAAAATAGAGCCCCTCTTGTCGCTCATTCAAAAAAATAACGCCCTTCTTGCCCCACATATGAAAAAACGCAGCCCTTCAGCAATGATGTGGACACGTAAATTGTGCAAAAAATCGGCTACGGAACACAAAAAAGTAGCTCTTAAGCGTCCCATAGGACAAGTAATATCTTCAAAAATCGCGAAAAAACGGCAAATTTTGTTGAAAAAGCGCGAAATAACGAATAATTTTTGACAAAATTCACGAAAAAATGGCTAGTTTCGACACAAAATTTCAAAAACGGCAGATTTCTTCAAAAAATCGCGAAAAAACGACAAATTTTGTCAAAAAAACCTATCAAACCGGAAAATTTTGTCAGAAATTTCGCCAAAAGATCACGAAAAACGGCAACTTTCGTAAAAAAATCGCACTAAAACGGTAGATTTTGTCAAAAAATATTTGCAAAAAACTCCAAAATCGCAATAGAATGGAAAAATCTGTCAAAAAATTACCAAAAAACGGCAAATTTCGTCAAAAATTCGCAAAAAACGCAAAATTCGACAAAATATCTCAAATAACGGCAGATTCCGTCAAAAGATCGCGAAAAATGCAAATTTCGTAAAAGGAACGCACACACAAAAAGTTCATGCCACAAGTGAATTTTTCTGTTCTAAAAACTTATTTTCCTGCTTCAAAATTGTGTTTTTATTGCTCCAAAAGCGAATTTTCCTTCTTCATATTCAGGAGCATTCGAAGAGAAACTTGCACCTGCGCATAATTAGAATTTACGCCAGTTCCTAATAAGTTTTTCTTGTGACAGCCCAAAAATGACGCATAAATTTGGCGCCCCCTAAATTTCCGCGCCCGGGGCGGCCGTCCCCTTTCCTCCCCTTTCGCACGATTCCGTTCACAATCAGTTTTTGACTATCCAAATCTTTCTCAATGTGACCCTTGAAAGCACCCGTTCATTAAACAAAAAGAACCCTTTATTCAACAAAAGTATTCTTTTTTTTTCCCCCCAAAAAAATGTTTTTTCTATAAATCCGTCTTATCTCTTTTAAAAAGAAATGCGAACAATTGTGATACTTGTTATCTTCTACACTCAAATAAGCATTATTTCATAATTAAATTTCTATCTTGCCCATTTATTTTTAAAAAAAGTAAAGAAAATTTCTCTTAATAGTTTAAAAAATATATTGTTTTTATTTATCTATTTATTATTATTAAAACAATAATTATTGCATTTCATTTTTGCTTCTAAAAATATGAATTATTATTAGTGGGGACACGTTTTTGTAAAAAACGGACCCAGAATTTTAGATGTCCGGCGTT
Source organism: Maratus speculifer (assembly GCA_964019185.1). Classification (NCBI taxonomy): domain Eukaryota; kingdom Metazoa; phylum Arthropoda; class Arachnida; order Araneae; family Salticidae; genus Maratus; species Maratus speculifer. The sequence continues at coordinate 36,079 of CAXHSM010001493.1, forward strand.
CCGGGGATCCCCCGGGGAAGTCCAGTGGCATTACTGGTCCTTACTGCTACTGTTGCATCTGTACTGAATGCGCGCCTGCTAGTTGTCTTTTCATTCATACACTTAGGATCGTGCGTTCTTAAAGCTTGCATTGCGGTAGACAAGTCTTGATAGGTCAAGGTCGCGATAGTCAAACGCCCGGTCGATGGCAAGATGCCTTAATTGTTTGTGAATAAAAACCTGTTAATTTCATCAAAGAATCGCGGGAAAAAGCTTACGAACCACAATAAAAACGGTAATTTCGACAAAGGATCGCAGAAGCAAGCGTTAATTTCATCAAAATGTAGCAGACAAATACATAATTTTTTTCAAAGTACCAAGAAAAAATGCGAATTTCGTCAAAGTGTCAAAGAAACGATGCAAATAAGAATTGGAAAAACTTCATGTTTCGTAAAGGAACCACCGAAAAAACGCGAATTTTGTCAAAAGGCCATGGAAAACAAGCAAATTTTGTTAAATGAACGCCGACAAAAAGCGAATATTGTCAAATGACCGCAGAAAAAAAATGAGATTTTTTTTTCCAAAAGGCCGCTAAAGAAACGCGAATTTGATTAAAATACAGCAGAAAAAAGTGCGAATTTCATGAAAGGACGGCGGAAAAATGCAGTTTTTTGCGATCTTTTGACGAAATTTGTCAATTTTTGCGGTTTCTTGATGAAATGTTTTTTTTTCGAGATTTTTTTTGTCAAAATTCACTTTTTCCCCCTCATGATTTCTGAACGAAATTTGCATTGTTTTACGATACCCTGGCAAAATTCGCGTTTTTGCCGCAATCCTATAATGAAATTGGCGATTTTTTTCACTAATTTACGAAAATGATTTTTTTCGATTATTTGTCAAAATTTGCATTATTTTATTATTATAATTTATTTAAGATTTTTAGAGTTACGACCGACTTTTTTTTAATTTTCGGAAATGACTGCCTTAATTTTTCTTAATTTTGGAAAAATCAGAGAGAATCACAGAGGTGATCCTAAGCAAAAAAAAAAAAAAAAAAAACTAAAACTCACAGCAAATTTTCTGAAATGTTATAACGGAGGTGGGAGAAAAGAGGGGGGGGGGGAATTCCACTCCCGTTATGAAAACTATGTGCTTTTTTTTTCGCGACTCATTTTCAAAATTTGCGTTTTTTGTGCTTAAACTTGACAAAACTGGCGTTTTTTTGCGATATTATGAAGAAATTTGAAAGTTTTATGATCTATTAACAAAATTTGCTGTTTTTTCGCGATCTTTCACGAAATTTGTCGTTTTTTCGAAATTTTTTAGCAAAACCTGATGTTTTTTGCGATCTTTTAACAAAATCGTCCGTTTTTTTCGCAATCTTTCAACAATATGTGCCGTTTTCTTGTGATCTTTCAACAAAATTTACCTTTTTTTTCAATTTTTTGACTACATTTTTGGATTTTTTTCTTGATTCTTTGATGAAATTTCTGTTTTTCCACAACTTTTTGAACCGCTAGATTCTAGATTCAATTCTATAAAAGTGTCCTTAAAAATCAAAAAAGTGCCCTTTTAAGAACAGCAGCGCACTGCCCCTTTTTAAACATCGGGGTTTAAACTATAATATATACATATATATATATATATACACACAAACAAAAATAGTTCTCCGCAAAACATTGCACTTTAAAAAAATCTTGATATTAGACAAGCGTTGATAATTTGAGGGTTTTTTTTTTTTTTTTCAGAGAGTTTATATGTAATACAATCTATAAAATACAAATAATTATGGTGTAACAATATTCCAAATCGTGGTAAGAAGGACGTCTATTTTATGTGAATTATTTTTATTTTTTATTTATTTATTTATTTATTTATTTATTTTTTTTTTTTTTTTTTTTTGTATTTTATTATCTATAAAATACAAATAATTATGATGTAACAATATTCCAAATCGTGGTAAAAAGGACGTCTATTTTTTTTTTTTTTTAAGGATTTTTTTTTTCTCTTTAATAATAAATAAAATAGTTTAAAATTAAATACAAACTATACACACATGAAAAAAGAAAAAAATCTTTATCTTGAAATCAGTTAATAAAATGACAATGTGACTTAAAAAGTTTCTTTTTTCTCATAAACTATTAAAATTAAAAAAGAAAAAAATAATTTGTTCTAGACACCCTATATAGAAAATTTTTCACAGTACAAATCCCAAGAAATGTAAAATATCATGAATATCTAATAGATTAATATTCATTTTAAATTATTTGAGTAATAAGAAGTAATATTTATTGAAAATTATTTAACTAGTAAGAAATAAAATTTGATTTTAACTAAATATTAAATTTACTTAGATAATTCAAACTTTATTCTGAATATCTGAATATCAAGCTCTATACAATATTATTTCTAAATAAAAAATGAATAAATAAATAAAACAAATTAAAACAATTTCATTGGTCAAAAGCTAAAAAGTTCAAAACATTATGTTGTACAATTAAATAATATTTTATATACTGCACTGGGATACAAATACTAATTATGGTGTAAAATTTTTTCAAATCATCATAAAAATGACGTCTATTTTAAGTGAATTATTTTTTAGAAAAAGGGATCTTTGTTTTTTCTTCCTTTCTTCAATAATATGTAAATTAGTTTCAAATTGAATTTAGGCTATATGTATACACATAAAAACATTTTTCCTTATTATGAAATCAGTTAATAAAATGACAATACGACTTAAGAAATTTCCCTTTTTTTTTAAACAATTAAAATTAAAAATAAAAATGAAAAGAAATTACTTTCTCTCAGAAGCGCCTTATAGAAATTTTTTCATAGAATCTCAACAAAAAGGGAATATTATGAATATGGAATGAATTAATATTTATTGAAAATTATTTAACTAATAAGAAGTAAAATTTGATTTCAACTATATATTACATGTAATTATTTAATTCAAACCTTATCCCGAATATCTGAATAACAATATGCATAAAAATATTTCCAAATAAAAAATTAAAATAAAACGAAATTAAAATAATTTCATCAGCTCAAAAGTCAAAATTTCAAAACATTACTTCATAAGATTCAATTATATTTTGTATAATACATTCTCTTGGATACAAATACTAATTAAGGTGAAAATTTTCTAAATCGTGGTAAAAAAGGCGTCTATTTTACAGGAATTATTTTAAAATAGGATTTCCTTTTTTTATATTACATATAAATCTATTCCAAATTAATAGTAATAATAAAAAATCTCTATTTTGTAAAAAGTTGACAAAATGACAGTGTGACTCACAAAGTTTTTTTTTTCCTTGTAAATAAATAAATTTTTAAAATTTAAAATAATAAAATATTATGAATATTAACGAATTAATATTATTTATTAAACATTTTTAACTAATAAGAAGTAAAATTTGATTTTAACTATGGTTACTTTACTTAGTTAATTCAAACATTATCCCGAATAACAATCTCCATACAATTGTTTCTAAATCGAAAATAATTATTAAAATAAAACAAATTAAAACAATTTCATTGAATCAGAACTCAAAATTGCGAGTCATGCCAGGGGGGGGGGGGGGGGGCTCAAAAATTTTTCTGGAGGGCTAACATCTTTTAACAATCTATATATTGAGTAAACTAAATATAGCAGAAACTGATAAAATGGACGTGCCCATAAAGGAACACGTCTAAAGTGAAATCACTCTATAACGGAACTGTTTTATAAGGAAATTATTAAATGCAAAACACTTCATGATAATCGAAAAATAAATATATATATTTCTATTTTATCAAAAATAAAAACTTTTTCCAAAACTATTGCAAAGTAAAAAATGTTATTTTTACTAATAAGTAATTAAATTAAGAACATGCGTATTATTATACATATTTTTATGTACTTTAATTCGACATTTTAGTGTCTAGTGTCCTAAAATTAGTCCAATGTCATTTGAAAAAAATAAATAAATAAATAAATAAAATAAAAATAAAAAACACGGACATAAATACTTTTGAAACATGCGAACAACTTTCATTAAATGTAAGGTGACTTTATTATTAAGTGTTTTCCCGTTTCAATTGATCTTAAAAAATACTTTTATTTCACTCAATAACGAGAATATTCATGATGCATTCAAGAAATGATTTTCTTTTCATTTGTTTAAAATATTTATTTTCTCACATTCAGACGCATAAGAATTGAATATTGTTTTCCGTTTTCTTATAAATGCCATATATCATGATTTGTAGTCAATTACTACTCGACGACGACTAGTATTTCATCATTAAATGCCATGAAAATCAACCGACGTCAAATCTGCCATCATATTTTGACAAATTATTTTTCTGTTACAGAAAAACGTAAAATACTGTTTGATTTCTTACAGTCTAAATACTTTCTAATATCTTCATAAATAAAATTATTTATGAGCACAAATATGTCAAAAAAGTAGCTCTTTTAGATTGAAAAACAAGTATATAAAACACAATTTTATTCTTTAAGACAGAATAACCATATCTGCTAATTTTATGCCTATATCAATGTGTTAAAATGTAACAGATTTACACTCGAAAATGAATTTAATGCACCATACACCAAATAACCGAAGATATTTTTGTCGTAATCTTATAATAAACCTAGCCTTAATCATTTTTTTTACGTAATTTTTTTAAAGTTATATGACAAATTGAAAAAAAAAAATGTTTTCATTGAATACAAGAAAAAAAAAAAAAATAGACGAAAATTCAAAAACCAACCAAAAAAAAAAATATACCCTTTTTCTACATTCCTAATACATTCCTGCCAACCCCTATAACTCGAAACAATTCTGGCTTTCAAACAATTATTTTTCTTATTCCACTGTATAAATTGACATTTTTTATCTTTCTAATTTTCAAACATTCTGCTTTCCGTTTGATATTTCACCATTAACTAAATCCACTGACACGTACGTATTGTCAACAGGCAAACCATTAAAATTTAGAAATATAGGTTTTTAATGACTATGTTTTAGTCAAGACTTTGACCATAGCTTGATTAATTACTGGTTAACTTGAGTAACATGTGTTCATTTCCATTCATCCTGTGTAGTGTAAGAGAGTTACTTTGAAAATACAACAATGTACAAACACATGTGGTGGGCACTTAGTACATCTGGACTTAATTTTTTTCAGGGAAAAGAAATGCTTCTTTCAAATGCGTACCGAGAATTGTATTATACCGCTAGCAAGTTAACAGAAAAGAAGTAATCCAATAGAGTTTCGAATACAAAATTTTTGGCAATTAAAAAATCTAAAAAAATTCTTGTTGTATTTTTTTTTTTTTTTTTTTTTTTTTTTTTTTTGAGAAAAGTTAAAATATGCATTTTGTTAAAAAAGAATAGTAAAGAAAATAGAAAGTAAAGAAATCATTAGAGGAGGCTCAGCCCTCCCTGCCCCCCCCCCCCCCTCATCTGGATACGGGCCTGAGCAGATCAGATCAGTATAAAAAAAGTTTTTAGATTTTGGCATTTTTTTTTCTCTAAAAATTATCGAATTTTCAAAGATATATAAAAAATAACCTATTTTTCATACAAAAGCAAAATTTACATAAGTTTCCATTGCAAACTGTCCTGAAAATTTATTCTCCGTAATCTGATCCATATTATCATTTAAGAAATTAATGATAATATAGTTCATTAAGACCTATATTATCATTAAGAAATTATAGATTCAGTTTATTAGAAGTAAGAGGACCAATTTATGTATATGTATTTGTATGGGGCGGTATTATTAAAAAAACAAAATAATAGTTTTTTAAACTTCTTTTTACCGACGAGCTGAAAAAAAAAAAAAAAAAAAAAAAAAAAACCTGATCAAGGGCGCCAGCATTACAAAAATATGTCATTAATTTTTTGAAAATTATTTTTCTGTGGCGCTGAAAAAAAATCTGACCAACGGCTCCATGATTACAAAAAGACGATATTAGTTTTTTAAAAGTTGTTTTTATATAAACACGGAAAAAAATCCAACCAAAAGCGCTGTGATTATAAAAACATGATATTTGTTTTTTGAAAATTATTTTTAAAGAAACTCTGAAAAAAAAATCTGACTACGGGCGCTATGATTACAAACACACGATATTAATATTTTAAAAGTTATTTTTACAAGAGGCTCTGAAAAAAAGTTGACGAAGGGCGCAATGATTGCAAAAAGCGATATTAGTTTTTTAAAAGTTTTTTTTAAAGAGGCGCTGAAAAAGGTCTAAACAAGGGCGCCATAATCACAAAAACATGACCGATATTAGTTTTTCAATAGTTATTTTTGTAGAGGCGCCGAAAAAAATCTGACCAGGGGTGCCACGATTCCAAAAACATGATATTAGTTTTTTGAAAGTTATTTTTAAAGAGGCGCTGGAAAAGATCTAAACAAGAGCGAAATGATTACAAAAACATGATATTAGTTTTTTTAGGGTATTTTTACAGGGATGTTGAAAAAGACTGACCATGGGCGCCATGTTTCCTAAAACATGATATTAATTATTTGAAAGCTATTTTTACAAAAGGCGTTGAAGAAAGTTGACTAAGGGCGCCATAATTACAAAAACCGATATTAGTTTTTTTAAAGATTTTTTTGTAGAGGCGCCGGATAAAATCTGACCAGGGGCGCCATGATTCCAAAAACACGACATTAGTTTTTTAAAAATTATTTGCTGAAAAAGATCTAAACAAGGGCGCCATGATTACAAAAACATGATATTAGTTTTTTTTTTTTTTTCAGAGGTGTTGAAAAAGTTTGACCAAGGGCGCCAAGTTTCCCAAACACGATATTACTTTTTTGAAAGTTATTTTTACAAGAGGCGCTGAAAAAAAGCTGACTAAGGGCACCACAATTACAAAAACCTATATTAGTTTTTTAAAAGTTATTTTTGTAGAGGCGCCGAAAAAAAACTGACCAGGAGCGCCATGTTTCCAAAAACACGATATTAGTTTTTTTAAAGTTGTTTTTACATAAACACTAAAAAAAAAATCTGACGAAGAGCGCTATGATTATATAAACTCGACATTAGTTATTTGAAAGTTATTTTTACAGAAACACTGAAAAAAAAACCTGACCATGGGCGCCATTATTACAAAAACCGATACTATTTTTTTAAATGTTATTTTTGTAGAGGCGCTGAGAAAAAATCTGACTATGGGCGCCACAATTCCAAAAACACGATGGTATTTTTAAATTATTTTTAGAAAGGCGCTGAAAAAAAATCTGAATAAGGGCGCCATGATTACAAAAACACGATATTATTTTTTTATAGTTATTTGTAAAAAGGCGCTAAAAAATCTGAACAAGGGCGCCTCTGACAATGGGACCAATTAAAATGAAGATCTCTTCTTTTAAATTGGCATCCCACCTCTTGTGTTTCCAAAAAGCAGAATAAATATAAAACTACAGCGCTTCCACCTATGCCCTAAATGTTTGACAGAAAATATGCTGAATACGTCATTACTTTTAATTTGCCAAATGAAAATATTAGAAATTTTATGCTTTTCGTAATGCACAACTTAAAATGCGTCCATTGTAAAAAAAAAAAAAAAAAAAAAAAAAACTGTGACGGGGGCGCACCGGGCATTTGCCTCGTTGCCCGGTGGGCCAGTACGACCCTGTGTCTCACTGAAAGGTGTACTCTTTAAAAGTTTTTACGCCCAAGAGCACAAGACCACGAGGATAAGAATGAAGGAAGAATAAGAATGAGTACGTTAGGTTTTAGGTTTACTCGTTCACTTACGAGCGAAGTATTTTTCGCCAAGTTACGTGAAAACAGTGCCGAAAGCAACAACCAATCAGAGTGCGAGCTTGGGCTTGGAACGACGAATGTGCTTGGAAAAAAAATTTCGCGTGCTGATCACCCCCCTCTATAATGTTAAGTCTAATGGGGTTTGAATTTAACTCCTTTTTATCTGTGTACTCTTCTTAAGGCTCAAACACATCTGACCACTTCTTGAAGTTCGGTGTCGGCTCGTTTGTTGTGGCGACGCGGTATTTTTTTTTTCTTTTTTATCTTTAATGAGTTTTGCAGGAAAAGCACGGTTCTCCGGCAAAAGAAAAATCTTTCCGTTAAGTAGGGTGAATTGCTTATATCCCGATTCTTTTGTTCACTCCCCTCTGTTCTATTGTGAAGAAACCGCAAATGGATCCTGTACAAAAGACTCTTCCAAGAATTCTATTGCAATCTGAACGGAGCCTTCAAGAATGTGTCTTTTTTTTCTTAGTTCCCAAAATATTTCTAAAATATATATACTTAATTTTATATGCAGTGTTAAAATATTACTTACATTTCGTCAACTTTTAAAACATAACATATGAAATTAAGCATATATTTCAGAATTATTTTAAGAATTAAGAAAAAAAAAAGAAATATAATTTAAAAAGAGTACTCAAAAAAAGCAGTTAAAAATATTAATTTCCGGAGGAGATATTTTAAATATATGAATGTATCAAACACCCATGGATTTAACATTATGTCGGGAAATTCGGAAGCTGAGTGGCAAGCACCCTTAAGTTATTACGTTTGAATTTTTAAAAATTACACTTGAAGAGAACAAACAGCACTTTTAAAAATGGTGATCAAGAACGTGTGAATAAGTGACTAAATGATTACGCATATCTTCGCTATCGATTTGCTTGGCCTAAGGGTGTATTTTTGCCATTAAGTTAGATTCATCCCCATACATAGCATATATTTAATAGTTTATTTATTCTTGCACTGTGTTTAATTTTCATAGATTTTAATGAGAGAGCAATCAAATTGATAGCCACAATAATTTAGTTTCAAATCTATATTTTTTAGCAGCAATTTATAATTTGTTAAATTTCAGATTCGATTTCTTTCATGTTGATTGAATTTTTAAATTATATTACTTTCTATGGATATGGGAAAATTTTACTAAAGAGATTCAATCGTTTATGTAATCAAGTATATATATATATATATATATACTTGTATATATATATATATATATATATATATTTTAATCACATATCAAAGAGAGTAGAAAGGTTTAAAAGGACAAAAAAAAAAAAAATATTTTTTTAAATTATATTTTTATAATGTTTCAACATTGAAGCATGCCATACACATGGCTGCCAACTACTACGCCTATTTACAGTCAAATAAACACATTAGAAACAGAAAGTTTAGTAAATAATTAAGAATATGTTCTGTAATACATAACATTGAATATATTTGGTATACATTTTACTAAAATTTTTTTGTGGTTTGAAACATGTTTATAAGATTTAAATAGGCGTAGAAGTTGGCAGCTCTGCATACAGTTACTTCGATAGAAAAATTCTTAAAATTACGGTCATACGAGAACATTGGGTCACGAAATGTGATGCCAACGAACTTTAAACCAAATTATCTCGAAACACTTTTTTTTTTCTCCACCAAAACTTTAATACAACTTAATAGATTTATACATTTCTTTCTTTCTTTCTTTCTTTTATTTTAATAAAGCGCATATATATATATATATATATATATATATATATATATATATATATATATATATATATATATATATATATATATAACATATATATGATTAATTCTTATTGATTTAAATATTCCTTATTGCATTTTGTAGATTATTTTTTTCCTTTGTTTCCTGTTTAATCAACAGGTAACAATGAAAACAGTATAAAAAAGAAATGACGACTCGGAGATATAGAACCTGGACTTCAAAATTGTGGTAATTGTGGAAATGTTTTGAGATTCATTTTTTTGTACAATATCAAAACTTTTAATATTGTGTTTTATCATTTATCGTATATCTTTTCTTTATATAAAGTATAACTATATAAATACAAAAGGAAAAAATAGTCTAAATGAATTATAGGCTATGCAATATATGATCAAATCTCAGTCAATTTTCGTCATTTGAACACTTTCTGGCTCCCTTAATTGAAGTAATTATGATATGGGATACGAATAATTAAAGTAAATGATTTTATGTCTTTATTTATAATTTTAATCTTTTTCTTCCTATTTATTAGTGAACATTCGTCTACCCTTACCTATGGCTGGCGGCTCTCATGAAAATAACAGTAAAAATTTATCCTAAATCCAAATTTTTCTATAATAAATATTTTGAATTGGTAAAAATATATATGTATAATTTTGAAAGTTAAATCTTTATGCCAATCTGACAATTCATATTTGACTGGTATTTCATTAAAATTATTGAAACTAAACACGGTGTATGAATAAACCAATATTGGAATTTACGTTCTAATGCTCGTAAACACAATAAAGCACCGAATGTTCGACATTACTATGCATAATTGATTAATCACTTCTGTATAAGTAGATATTTTCCGAAACTTTCACACTTGAAATTTAAAGAATCTGCAGATGTACGATAAAATTTGCAAGCATAATGATTTGAGTAAAACAAAAACATTATAAAATTTTCTGGGGAAAAAATCCTTTTGTGCCGCTTTTCAGACAAAAACCTATTGTATTTTACAGATTTTTTTTTTTTTTTTTAAGTCTATAAAATATGATTATACTCATTTGATAATGTTTCTATAATTTGAATAATGTGAGTTGTCAGAATTAGTTCTAAAATCAGAATCCAATCGTCTTCTTTTTCTTAGAAAAAAATGACGAATTTAAATTTACTTCCATTAAAATTTTCCAGTTTTATTTATTTATGCCTTCAAAATTATTCATGATTTAAGAAAGCATTTCTGAAAGAAGTATAATAACAAGAAATGTTTGCATTTTGATACTGAAAAGCAAAATAATAAATATCATACATCAAGCATATATTATGAAACACTTTTCAACACTTACAGAATAGTTTAACAAAAATGTGCTTCTTAATAAGATAAATAAGATACCTAAGTAAACATGTTTCAAAACGCATGACATATTTGAAAAGTATAATTTCAGCAACTGCCGTCCACAGCCGGAAAAGTACTCCAATTTCTTTTTATGTGTGTGTTGAACTGCATTTAATCTGTAGATTTGTATACATTCTATCTATTATTCTAAAATTTAGCTCAGTAGGGAAATACACAAAGGCTTGAAAATTCACCGTGAGCAATTTTTACAAATATACTGAGACATACCTGAGTCCAATATCATGCCACAGGTTAAACTAAAGTTTAATTCAGGGGGAAACAAGTCTAAAACTATTAAAATCACACTTCCAGAGATTATCAACCATTAAGCGGTATTTGTATCAAGTTTATTTTTTTTTCTTTTTACGTGGCTATGTATATAATGATATCAACAAACATCCCTTCTAAATATAGTTCAGTTTGAAAATGCATAAATCAATTAAAAATCACCTTTGAACAATTCACGTTCATATTCAATATTGCTGCGAAACCTTTTTTATAGCCCTGTATATGATCTGCAGCAATTATACACACTACGTAGCAAAGCCCTGCGCGGATCTGATTGTACTCGACCAGAATCCGAACATTTCATTTGAAGTCAGCACGCAATCCGACGAAAGCCCGACAAAGAAATTTACACGAATCGCAACCCAACCCGATCCGGACGTATTTAAACCTGTACTCGACCCGAACACGCAATATTTCAATACGCAACCCGACCCGAACCCGCAATGAAAGGAAAGTAAATCATCTTTTGACACATTGCGTGCCACGGTGACTGACACTGAACTTTCAGTTTAGGTCGCGTAAGTCACCAATCCCTCGCTGACAATGAAAAATATGATATATAACTAAGTAAATTGTATTATTTTAAGTAATTATTAAGAAAGTATAATCTAGTAATAAATCAATTTTAGATACATTTTCAGTAATTACTTAAAACAATATATTTTTTTAGCTCTCTATCATATTTTAAACTGTCATTCACCGGTGACTGACGTGGTCACTGAAAGTATTAATGCAAACATAAAAAATAATCTACAATTATACCTCTAATACCAATTTTATGTTTTACAAAGAAGAAGGAAGAAATTTACGTTCTTCAATTTTCAAATACAGTAAAACCTCTGAATAGCGGATATCTCGAGAAAAACATCAGATAGAATAGAATAAAGCATCAGATAAAGGCTGTCCTGAATTTTCTTTTTTCGGCTGGGAATGAATCTCTTTTTCTGCGGGTCGGGTTCACAGACTATAAGGCCAAAACAGGCCTGACCACTCTTTGCGGTTACTCGTCGGCGAGTTTGTAGTGGCGACGCGGTGTTTTTGATCTTTAATGGGATTTGTAGGAAAGGGTCGTTTGTCCGGCAAAAGAGGAATCTTTCCGTCAAGTAGGATGGATCTGCTTATCTCCGGATTCTTTTGTTCACTCCCCTTCGTTTTATTATGATATGAAAAAACCGCAAATGGGTCCTATAGAAAAAGCTCTTTCAAGAATTCACTTGACGGGGAGAGTATTTCAATGTGCATGCAGCCTTACAAACAGGCATGACCACTTCTTGCGATTACTCGTCGGCTCGTTTGTTGTGGCGAAACGGTATTTTTTTTTTTTTTTTTTTTTTTTTTTTTTTTAAATCTTTAATGAGTTTTGCAGGAGAGGGTCAGTCGGTCAGTTTTCCAGCAAAAGAGGAATCTTCAAGAAAATCAATCAAGAAAATGTAGGCGGGGTCCATATTTTCTCTTCCTCTCTTTGTGACGCGAAACGATAAAATGGTGCATAAGCATATTCACACTGTAGTTAGTAGTTACTATGTTTCTCATTAAATTCTTGTAGATACTTCATTTTATACCGAGAAAAGAATATGATAATGAAAAATTCGAGTGTATAATTAGCGCAATATTAAACATCATGTTAGGTTCCTACGTGCAAATAGGATGAGTGAGTGTTGAAACACTTATTTCAATTACACTTTAGTATTTCTGTAAAACTGTAAAAGGGCCTCAAAACTAAATTAGATTTTTGAATAGAATTTCTTTTGGACTTTCGGAACATAAATTCATTCAGTGAATCTTGGAATCATTTCCGGGGCGTCTGAGCCTCCCGTAGCTACGGCCCTGACGCAGGGCCGTAGCTCAGGGGGCGCTATGGGTGGCTCAGCCCCCCCTAAAATATTTTGAGCCCCCCCCCTGGAAAAGATTCCAAGGTCACTCAATGAATTTCTGTTCTGAAAATTCAAATGAAATTCTGTTCAAAAATCTAATTTAGTTTTGAGATTCTTTTATAGTTTTGCAGAATTACTCAATTGTATCTAAAATAAGTAATTTGACACTCCCTCATTCTGTTTGTACATAGGAAGCTAACATGATATTTAATTTTGCACCAGTTTTACACTCAAATATCACCATCATATACTATTCTTAGTATAAAATGAAGTTAATAAAGCAGTTTAATAAGAAACATAGTACTTACAGTGTAAATATGATCAATAAAAACCTTGTGTGGAAAACTATAATAATTAAAATCCAATGTTTGAACACGCAATAATTAGAAACACTGAACAGACGTATACGTGTTGCAAGTACTAGGACTAGGACTCGCTTCCTCAGTGTCCAAGCAGTAAAAATGTTTAAAATAAAAAACCCCTCAACTGTCAGCAAGTCAGAAACCCAAATGATTGCAAACATACAGCCAAAATACCATCAAGTTTCAGTAACCAAAAGATGGTATTTTTGTTTACAGTTGAGAGGTTTTTCATTTTAACCATTTTTCCGCTTGGACACTGAAAAAGCGAGTCCTAGTACTTGCAACACGTATACGTCTGTTCAGTGTTTCTAATTATTGCGTGTTCAAGTGTAAATATGCACTAATGTACCTTTCTGTGCCAGATAAAGAGAAAAAAAATTATGAGCCCCCCCTAGAATCTCTTGAGCCCCCCCCCTATAGATCACTTCTAGCTACGGCCCTGCCCTGACGGCAGATTGTCTAAATTTTTAGAGGCCGTGTCGCTGAAAGAAGCCGTGTTGAATCCAGACACTTTCCTCCGGGAGGGATTTCTGTGGCTCCAGGGTGGGGGATGCACTTTATGACCGTTGAAAACATAAAATCTCAAATCTCCCGTACCGTTGGGGAGATCCCATTGCTCCGGAAGGGAAGGTTGTATGGATGTCCCCCCTCTGGCCACACAAAAAAAGGCCTTTCGAAAGAAAAAGGTTTTTTGTTACAAAAGTATTCAAGAGATGGCAGCACTAAATTCTTAAACACGTTTAAAGTTTCATATTCTTTTTTTTTTTTCACCTAAACAAAAGTTATTATTTTTTTTTAAATATGATAAATCAATACTTTGATTAATAAATGATCATAATAGTAAGAAATGACTTCATTGAAATATTCTAATTGTCGCAATTAAAAATCTTTGATGCGCTTTCTGAATTTAAGCGAAATACACCAAAAATCAGCGAGTGGGCTGAATGGGCCGGGTGGGACCTGCTTTCAAGTTTAGCATTTTGTAGTGGTTCAAAAATACATCCTGTCCATACAGGCTGTCCTTATTCAGATAGCTTAAAAAATTTCTTTCATAGGATTATCATTAGTGACTGAAGTAGCCCCTTAAGGATTCTTTCTAGTTGAAATCACCATTACAAAATTTAAAATAATATTTCCAGTCATTTTTGTTTTTTAATGGAGCAAGAGAGACATTAAAAATTTATTGTTGACAAATTTTTGAAAAATTATGCATTTTATGATGGATAATTATTTAAAAAAATAAATAGGATAAATAACTCTAGCAACTGACACAGGGCCGTAGCTAAGGGGGCGCTATGGGCGGCTCACCCCCCCCCCCCTAGAATATTTTGAGCCCCCCCCCCCCCTGGAAAAGATTCCAAGGTCACTAAATGAATTTCTGTTCCGAAAATTCAAATGAAATTCCGTTCAAAACTCTAATTTAGTTTTGAGATCCCTTCACAGTTTTGCAGAGTTACTAAATTGTATCTAAAATAAGTGTTTCAACACTCTTTCATCCTATTTGTACAGATGAAGCTTACAGGATGTTTACTTTTACACCAGTTATGTATAACTGGTGCAAAAGTTAGTGAGGGGTGCAAAACTGAGTGTATACACTCAAAATTTTCATCATCCTATACTTTTCTTAGTATAAAATGAAGTTATTACAACAGTTTAATAAGAAATATAATAGCTACAATGTGAATATGCACTCATTTATCTTTCTGCGTCAGAGAGAGAGAGAAAAAAATATGAGCCCCCCCTACAATCTTTTGTCAATCTTTTTTAATCAAATGTCCCAGCATATTTGAATGATTTCATTCTGAATGTCTGAGCTGAAGTAAAAAGTAGTATTTCTTTGGATGTTTATAACGTTTCAATTCCTCATCTCCAGGCTTTGCTATAAATTTTTATTTGTTCTCTAACGTTAGAGGACCGGTATTATGATTACCTATTAGTAGCATTTCTTGCTCGGCGCAAAATAAGATTCTTAAAAAATTTAGATGTTGCCTTCTAGAATACTCTTTAGGGGGCACTGTGAAAAACCGCCAAAAAATCCCTACTCATTATCCATTCTTGCAGTTGATAATTCTACAAAAAAGAAAGAAACTTTCCACAGACTACTCTGTGCACTTTATCTTTCTATTTAAGATTCATATGCAAACAATTTAACTCAAATTTATTACGTGAAGAGTCGAGAAACACAGGCAACTATGGCGCCTTTGAAAGTTTGTGGATAGCCTATCGTCTTTCTTCGCATCATTTCTTTTCAAAATTTCCTGTTGCTAGTTTTTTTTTATATATAATCTTTTTATAGTTAGAAGTATTTTAAAATTATTATTTTCACATAATTTTACATTACAAGGGTCTATTACAGTTTTTGGCTCCTTTATCAACAAAACATTTTAACACTGATCACTCTAAGTATTTATTATATCGTAATATATTGAGTATAGAGGAAATCAAGAAAGATCATAACACGAAAGTAAATGTTTTAAATTTGACTCCTTAAGTTAAATTAAGTTAAATTCAATATGTGTTGAACATTTTTTTCTATGTGAAATT
>CAXHSM010001494.1:0-10000 GCA_964019185.1 Maratus speculifer
CCCGATTTTTTCAAGTTTTTTGCTTATAATTTGCAGAATTCTTAATATAAAATAATGTTTTTTTTCTACAAAAACATGACAAACAGAATTGTACATAATACCCGGTAATCAGAATTAAAAAACAATAAAAATTGTATGAAAAATGAGTAGGTTTACTAAATATAATTTTTCGTTGCTCATGTATCAACGCTATCAAAATCTCATTTGGATATTGTGTTAGCTAAATGTATAAAGTTACTTTTGTAAAAGTCCCAAAATCATGACTTGAAAATTCTGATTATAAGCAAAATACATGGAAAATTTTGGAACTGTTTTTATAAAAACCTTAATTTTTCTACGAGCATACATGCTATCCACACAAAAATGAACACATCTTTTACAATAAGCGATTTAATCATAATCTAAAATTTGAACGTTTTTGTAACATTAAATTGAACAGGGTTATTCAAAAGATATTTTTTTTCAATTTGTTGACGGTCCCCTATGGAGTTTCGGGAACAAACCTTCACTGTAAATATGACCTGTACTATTATGCTTACACACCTGGAGTTTTAGAAAATTTCCTTATGTATATTTCTAGATATTTAATAAAATGTCTAAAATCTCAAGTGTCCGGTCACCTTTGATCCTATAGTGTATATCAGAGCTGTCCAACGCGGCGCCCGCGGGCACTATGGCGCCCTTTGCAGGTCTTCTTGGTACCCTTTTGAAAGTTTCCCATTACTAATGGGGTTTTTTTTCTTAATTTTTAAATACAATCTTCTTGTAAAGGCTTACTTTATTTAAAATACTTGATATTTTCATGAGAGACGTTTTAAAAATCTCTACAAGTGTATTTCACGTATCAACACTTATAACGTGCGCAACGTATTAAAAGAAATGCAACAGCACATGATTAGGCTAATCAAGTGTTGTTGCATTTCTTTACTAATTTATAGTTATGCTTTATAAATAATTTTATGGAAATTATGCCAATAGCAATTAATAAATGTCGGAAATATTTTTTAATACGTTAAGAAGTAAAATGTAGAAAGAGAAAATAAATAAATAAACGATCCTACTCCTTCGTGCATGAAAGCTCAGCATTTTTGTTATTGTTATTGACGTTGCTTTGCTGGCCATTTGGCTGTTTTATAAGACGAATAAAGTCTTTTTCCCCATCAGACCTTTAAAACTTCAGGATTTTTTTCCTTGCATTCATTACAATTGAATTGAGGTCGATTGTGAATATGCATATGCTGATTTAATCTATAACGATAGCTGAAGATCTTCTCACATTTTTCACACTTAAACAGTGGACGATGTTGGATTTGATGAATTTTTAAATGGTGATTCAACTTATTTTCACTTGAAAATGATTTCCCACATTCATAACAATGTAATTGTTGTCTATTGTGAATATGCGTATGCTGATTTAATATATAACGATAGTTGAAGGATTTCTCACACTTTTCACGCTTAAACAGTGGACGATGTTGGACTTGATGAATTTTTAAATGGTGTTTCAGCTTATTTTCACTTGAAAACGATTTCCCACATTCATAACAATGTAATTTTGGTCTATTGTTTGTGAATATGCATATGCTGATTTAATCTATAACGATAGCTGAAGGATTTCTCACACTTTTCACACTTAAACAGTGGACGATGTTGGACTTGATGAATTTTTAAATGGTGATCATGTTTTTCCAAACATTAAGTTAAAATTTTATTTATCATTTGTTTTTTGTGTAATATTCTGCAACTAAAATGCCAAACGAAATTAAAATTTCTCAAAATAAACAAAACATGAATTTAACAGATATCAAGTCAGGCAAAGCGTTTAAACATTGAAATAATCAGAATCATAAGGATTGCTAAAAAAGAGGAACATGTTTCACATAAATACAAACCAGAATCTGTATATAACAATGTTAAAATGAAATTGTATTTTTCCTTATGTCCATAGACGACGCATATGCCAATACATTATTCTCACTATTCGTAGTTACTGGCTAGACATGTAGATGTCTGTAATGTATTTTTGCTGTTCTTAAAACGCAACTTAATAAATTTTTCTTTCTCACATTTACATAATTTTACTACAGGTTATCGGCCTCAGTCACGTTTGCGAGCTCCGTGTGAGGTATTTTTCATTTAGAAAGAGTTTGGCAGTCTTATTTTAACTCGTATTTGCGTTGTTTGTTTGAGTTCTACGGCGATAGCTAAGCCTAACGAAATAAGCGCTTCTTCGAACTGTTTTCTGGACTTCGTTTTTGATTTTCCTGTCAAAAATAGAAAGTAACAAAGTGAAAATAGAAAAGCTAATGGACTGAAATAATTGGGCGCAGTGGAAATTTGAAGTATGTATGATTTTAGATGCTCGGGATGCGTTAGAATTAATTGATGGAACGCATGTACAGCCGACGGCTGGTAGAGATAATTACGATGCCGAAATAAAAAAAATGAAAAAAAACGAACAAAATGCCAAAATATATTTAGCGACAGTAGAGGATAAAAACTCCTTGGTTTTAATTAAGAGCTTTGCAAATGCTAGAGAAATGTAGGGTTAAGTTATTGGATAATTATAAGCAAAGATCATTCGTCGACATTTTCACAAAAAAAGGTTTATTTGACGAGTTGACAAAATTGTTCGGATGAAAAGTGCCTAGGTTAAAAGCTTTTAAAATTTTTATTGAGTCATTCAGAATATTTAAATTTTGCATTTCATATTTTATAAAACAATATTATTTGAAAAGAATTTGATTAAGGGGGAAAAATCAGCCACATAATTTGTGGGCCCCTGAAATTGGTGGGCCCAGGGCCAAGGCCCCGAAGGTCTGTGCATTAATCAGGCCCTGGCTCAAGGTTTTATCTTTCTAAATACATTTCAATCAAAAAATCAGGAAGATCAAAGTGTATAATTGATTCTGGATGTACTAAACATGTGTGTTAGAAAACTGAATATTTTAAAACATATGTAGAATTAGAAGATAATCTTATATTTGAACTTGGCAATGGCAGAAAAATTTTAGCCAAAGGTATCGGTAATATTAAATTTCTTTCGAATCTAGATGGAAAAGAACATTAATTTTGTGATGTTATGTATGTTCTTAAAATGAAGGTAATATATATATATATATATATATATATATATACAGAGTGGTCATAAAAAAACTTTGCCAATATATGGAGTTCTAGCGGCCAGTCCGCTCAACCGATCGAGGTGAAATTTCAGATATAGCTATTCAAAGGTTTGAGCTCGAGATTCTGTGAACGGCAACAAAATGGCGCTCACGGTTACGGTTATAGTTACAGAAACTCGAAAATTTCCAATGACAACACCCATTTTTTTTCATCGGATAATGCTCAGCGCATGCGAAAACCCTAAAGAGCGTTGGAACCGTACGTGTATCGCAAGAAAGGGGCATGTTATGCACGCACAAAAAACTGTTCTGCGAATCCACCCCCCATACACAAAAGTTGTTTGGGGCGCAAGGAGGAAATTTGCATATGACACAGAGTCACTACACCAATCTCTGATTACAATACAGATCGGAGAAAATAAAATTTTTATCTTGATTACACATTTTCCACATGGGTGCCATCACCATGCAATTGCCTGTGATGGCACCCATGTGGAAAATGTGTAATAACAAAAATTTTTTATTTTCTCCGATCTGTATTGTAATCAGAGATTAGTGTGCTGACTCTGTGTCATGTGCAAATTTTCTCCTAGCGCCCCAATCGACTTTTTTCTATGGGCAGGGGAGGATTCGCAGAACAGTTTTTTGTGCGTGCATAACATGTCCGTTTCTTGCGATACACGTACGGTTCCAACGCTTTTTAGGGTTTTCGCATGCGCTGAGCATTTTGCGATGAAAAAAAATGGGTGTTGCCATTGGAAATTTTTGAGTTTCTGTAACTATAACCGTAATTGTGAGCGCCATTTTGTTGCCGTTCACAGAATCTCGAGCTCATACCTCTAAATAGCTAAGTCTGAAATTTCATTTCGATCGATTGGGCGGACTGGCCGCTAGAGCTCCAAATATCGGCAAAGTTTTTTTATGACCACCCTATATATATATATATATATATATATATATATATATATATATATATATATATATGTAACGTAAAAATTAAAATAATATTTTTGGCGGCATTCCATCTAAAAGATCAACAGCAGGTTCAGCAGCCGTAGTGTAACTTACCAAGCAATGGATTTCGGTCTTTGAGAATTTCCCCGTAAAAAATTAAATCACTCAATCTTGAATTCATATTTATTGGAACACATAAAATACCTGAAGTTATACCAGCAGTTACCTTGGCACACATCAAATACTCCCAACTTCGTGAACTAAGCTACCTCATTCCATCTTACAATTTATCGGGAAAAATTTAACGGGCGTCCTAGCAGTTCAAGAGACAGATGCATTCTTCATGCTCCGAAAACCAAGAATGAAATTCCAACACTCACACGAAAAACTAGCCTCTCCTCAGTCTGTGTCAGTAAATTAAAAATCCAATTAGGATTAACTTCGAGGTTACGCGTCAGAAATCATCACCTCTGATTGGTATACGAGGCGTGGCCTTCCCGTAAGAACTCCATACTGTCTCGCAAATAGACTAACATGCTAACATCCGCGCATTAACACAGAGCAGACGATCTTAATAAAAAATAAAATTAAAATATCGATAATATTCTAAAAAGGAAAAATATTACGAAATCGTTTCCCGCACTTTTTGAGAAACAAGCAATAGATTATTAATAAGTTAAATAAAATAAGAAAAAGAACTTTAGCTGTTAAAATATTAATACATTGCGAAACTAAGTTTAACTAGTTGGATGTGTCAATCCCAAAACTTTCTTCTATCTCATAAGTACATTTTAATATTTAAAAAAAAAAAAAAAAAAAAAAAACGTGGTAACCTCAAAGTTACCCATTACCGAATTTCCTCGAACATCTCACCTAGCCTAATGAGATTCTGGTATCCGAAAAGCCTAAAACGCAAAATTTAATTAATATTCTGAGAAAATGAGCTTAGTAGTGCCTCATGTTGGGTAATTTATACTAAAACCTAATAAGCATCTATTTATGTCAAGACCTAACAGAATCTGAAATTTGATGGAATTTCTTCCATTAGTTCTTGAGATATAGTTATAACAAAAAATTTTCAAAACGTAGCACAGCAACACCATATCTTGGGCAATTTATGCCAAAACGTAAAAAAGCGTCTAATTATGTTATGGTGTAAAAGAATCTGAAGTTTGATGAAATTCTGTGCATTAGTTCTTGAGATATAGCTAGTTTTAAAAAAACCGTGTAAAATATAGCACAGCAGCACCATCAGTTCAAGGATTTATGACAAAACGTAATCATCGTGTAATTATGATATATGTCATTTTGTAACAAAATGTGAAGTTTGATGAAATTCTGTGCGTTGGTTGTTGAGATATAGCTATCGGAAAAATCGTGCAAAATGCAGCATAGCTGCAACACCTGTTGCAACGTTAATACCAAAATATAATCAGCGTCTAATTATGTTATATATTCTAGTGTAACAGAATCTAAAATTTGATGAAGTTCTCTGCAATAGTTCTTGAGATATAGCTATCGCAAAAATCGTGCAAAATGTAGCATAGCAGCGCCACCTATAGGGCAGTTCACACCAAAACCGTATCAGCGGCTATGTATCTCAAGGTATCGCGGAATCTGACGTTTGGTGAAATTCTGTGCATTAGTTCTTGAGATATAGCTATCATGAAAATCATGAAAAACGTGGCATAGCAGCGCCACCTGCTGGCTAATTTACACCAAAACTTAATCAGCGTCTATGTATATCAAGGGGTCACAGAATCTAAAGTTTGGTGAAATTCTGTGCATTAGTTCTTGAGATATAGCAATCTTGAAAATCATGAAAAACGTAGTATAGCAGCGGCACCTGCAGGCCAATTTTCACCAAAAACCAATAGGCACTAATTCCTATCACGGTCTAACTGAATATAAAATTTTATTAAATTTCGAGCATTAGTTCTTGAGATAGAGCGCCCACAGTTTTTTTGTCACATACAGACAGACTCACAGACAGACATTTTCTAAAAATAGTCAAAACATGTTCAGGACCTTCTAAAACGTATAAATCCGTCGAAAACCGGAAGTCGAAAATTTTCATGAATCCAATACTTTCTTCTTGTAAAGATAGAAGAAAGTAAAAATATGTCCCACAAATTTAGAATTAATAGCTCAGAGAGGGCAAAATGGCGCAATTTTTTTTTTTTAATTACATATATATATATGTGTGTGTGTGTGTGTGTGTAAAATTGGCAGAAAGGTTTCATACAAAATAGTTAAGAAAATAAATGGAAATTTATGAAAAATAATAAACTTATTGTTGAAGGACATCGATATGAAGACATGTATTTTCTAAATATAGATGTTTCAGAAAAGGAAGAAAGCAGCCTTGTATGTGAGAAATCACATAGAAAATTCTTTTCAAATATGGCATGAAATATTTAGTCATCAGAGTAAAAGTCATACAAAAGAATTGTTGGAAAATAAAAATGAAATATCACAAACTGATAAAACGGAATATTTTGGTGGTTATGCAATTGGAAAGTTTCCAAGAAAAAAATTTAGAGACCATTGTGCTTTCCTGCACTGAAAAGTATGAAATCTTGAAAGACTGGGAGCAGGAAAACTTACGAGTCAACTGCTGAAATCAGGTTTTCAGATGTTTTACACAAAGATATGACTTGGCAGGCCGATTGCGACTTAATATGCGAATCGAAATTAAAGTAGTCCTAGATTTTCATTCGCGAACTCGATGAGGTGATTGATTCTACTGCCGCCTTGCGATCTTTACCGTAAATATCATGCAAAGGGGAAGCAATAGGATGAAGAGATACCGCGGGATTTCTAGAATTTAAAATTTAGTATCTTTGGCTAAAATACTGAAACCGGTATTTTTTTTAATGAAGGACGAAAAATTGACATCGGACATGAAAAGCAGCTAAAAATTACTCAAAGAATTTGTGAAAAAAAAAATATATAAGGAAAACGCTGTACGAATTCCGAATAAACTTTATTAAAAACACGCGATAATTTAATAAAGTGGATTAAAGATTGAAATCGAATTCGTTTTTGCTAATAATTAAAAATTGCTCATAAAACATGACAAAACGCTAAAATTCGCATAAAAATGCAAAATAAATAAATAAGAGATTTAAAAACATAATTTTGAGGTGCATAATGTCAAACTTATTACCAAATTGTGTAATGCAGCTGTTTAAAAAAAAAAAAAAAAAAAAAAAAAAAAAACATTTAGGATATTTATTTTTATTACAATAGAAGATAGTAGATATGGGAATTGTATGTATTTCAACGTGCATTGTGACTTTAGTAAGCTGAACTGTGTCAAAGAAAAGGTATACTTTATTTCATATTAGCTGACCCGTCTCAGCGTTGCCCGGACCCTATGACGATAGTCCCTTAAATGGACCTCAAATTTTGCATGATTTTACAATTTTAACTCAAATTTATTTGGATTTATATTTTTAAATGAAAAAATATTGAATTGAAAATATATGTATGCTATTTAGCATTTTTTTCTGTATAATTTTATTTTTGTATCCTATGTGTACCAAAAGCGAGCGAAACCGTGACAAAGCACACGTGTTTTTACCGATTTTTTAGTTATTTTCACACATTTTATTTTGTAAAAAGTATTTCTATTCCTTCGAATGTTTCAAAATTTTTGTAAGTGATGTAAATCACGTCTATTGAGATGCTCTAAAAATTGTGTTACAATGCATATGTTCAGTTACCTTTGGCATAAAAAAAATTATCATCTCCGTGAGGCGCGAAGTAACCTGAGTTCACAGGAGTCTTTGAAAGTGTTAAAATTCTTATTTATTTAAAATTAATTACTTCGCCAATTAGAAGAATGTTTCAGCTTTAAGAACACAAGGTAGAACCCATCGGGTTTCGACAAAGAAAATATTTAAGTTATGACTGTTTCATTGATTTATAACAAACGTACAAATTTAGCTACAGTAAAAAATGCATCTTAAAATGGTCAGTCTAATTCTCAAACAAATATTATTTTAATCTAAAATTTAAAAAAAAAAATATTTCTATAAAACTCAGTTGTCCAAATTATCTAAATTAAATTTTAATCGCATTTGTAAAAATATAATGATAAAGCAAAGCATAATAAAGATCAGTTATTAAGATGAAATTATCAATTGAGACTCTTATGCTTGGTATAAATGCGCATGAAAAAAACAGAAAAAAAGAAAATTATTTCAAATTGTCACGATCTTAGAATTTCACGAGAAATCTTAACCCATCATCATTTTTATCTTTTCAAAATTTACTGCGCATATTGAAATTTTTATCAATTTTAAGATAAAATGGCGTTTTCTGTTGCTACAATTACAAAATTCGTACTAAAAACTACAAAAAAAATTTAATGTGTCAAGAATGAATTGAGATAAAGCTATCAAATAAATTGAATTCAAAAGTACATATTTTTCTCTATAAAAATCTCTATCTTTCTGTGTAAAAATTTTAAATATGCAATGCTTAGAAGTATAAAATTTGTAGTATCGAAAATTGGAAAACCGAACTGCATGTGAAAGTGTTGCCATTCGCAAAATGACGTATGCGTTACGCACAGATACGTTTGGCCTTTATAATATAGATATTTTTTGTTTATCGGTACCTCTAAAATTGCGCTCTGGAAAGGCACTGATATAAGTGAGAAAATCCTTTTAGGAAATTGTTTTTCAAAGAGTTAACTACGATACGTAGTTTTTATTTGATTGCAGCATTTCAGATATAAGAATACCATCTTTCAGAATGTGTCTTCCATTTTAAGCAATATGGCTGATGTAAGTTTACAGATAATGGAAAATTACCTCCCGAAATTTCTTATTTTTGGGTTTCGATGCAAAAACAAGGCATTTGCGCTTGCACCACCGTTTTTACTATCTCGCGAGGGGCGAGATGAGATTTTAATGAGATTTAGTTGCAATTTGTAATTGATAACTCATTATTAGAGTTTTAAAATTATGAGTCTCAGGTACGTTAGGAGAGACTATGAGCAGAAAATTTGAGTCTCGTACGTTCCGTAGATTTTTCTAGCCATCGCAGACGCACAGACAGTCATTTCCATTTACATTTCGTTAGGGAGAAAATTCCTTAACCAGGAATTAACCTAAATTCACGACATTTGCGTAAGAAAATACACACGCGCAAAATGAAAAAATATATTTAAAATGGAAATATTGACAAAATTTAGTTTAATTTGTGCAGTAACTTTTTTTAAGCAATGTAAACAAATGCAAATATTTTAGTTAGAATAGTGTTTTAAAAAACACATGCTAAAGAGATGTTAAAAAAATTGCAGTGCAGCGTAGCTTTTCTCTTTTTTCTCCATATTCTGAATTCTTAACTTTTAAGTCTTTAACTGCAAAAACTGCCTTGAAATTGGTCAAATATCGATTTTCATTTTTTTAAGTATTAATTGAAAGCTTTTTAAATTGTGAATATTTTGACGCCTCATTTTTACCTATACGACTATTGCATCGCGAGATATTATAAATTTTGTTAATAGATCCAGCGCAATGACCTATACAAATGAAAACTTTAAACTGATTTCTCTCCCTGTTCTTATTTTCATAATTTGCTTTTTCGAAAAATATTAGGTCTTTTTTTTGCTAATTTAAATTGAAATTTGATTTTTTTTTTTTTTTTTTTTTTTTTTTTTTAGTTGTTCTCCAAGATGTATTTAATCCTTATGTGTGATGATTTAAGTTTATAGTTATTTTTTTTTTATAATTTAAATTGAGAGTTTATTGAATTTCTTTCATTTTTTAATATAAACGAGAAAAAAAAAGATATTAAATGTAAAATCCCATACATCTAAATATCCATGCACAGTTTTATATAGTATATTCTAATGAATGTTGAAAAGAAATAAAGTAAAAATAATCATATTAATAAAAATAGTGAGG
>CAXHSM010001495.1:0-83000 GCA_964019185.1 Maratus speculifer
CGTAAATTTCGTTCAAACTCGTCTATTTTTTGAGTTTCCGTACAGTTCAAACTCGTTTATAAAATAGTGAGCGAAGTTCAGTTCAAAGTTCACAAATAGTGAGCGAAACTCGTGAGTTTTCATTCAGTGAGCGCGTTCATACCCAACACTGATATATATATATATATATATATATATATATATACAGTAAAACTTGAATAATTCGATCTTATTTAATTCGAAATTCAGGATAATTCGAATTTTTTGCTCGGTCACTAGAATCCTGCATTAAAATAATGTAAAAAAACTGTGGCTATTTCGAATTTTATTTTGGATAATTCAAATTTTTTGTGCTATTATACTTTTAAAATTTTGCAATAAAAATTGATTCTGAGACTTTTTTTTCAGCCTAGATACAAAATATTTCAAACGTTTATTTCAGAGATCTTTCTAGGGGGAAAAAAGGCGATATTTTGGAGTGTCAAATGTCACTATGTGGGGATTTCTAGGAATTTTCTGACTCAACCAAAATCATATGCTTGTCAAAATTCCAAGACCTAGCCACACGCCTTCGAGAACTTTTACCACTGTCGGTTTAAAGCATCGAAGCTTAAGGACTGCAAAGTACATTCTCGCCATTTACCATTTTTCCCACTTTCTTTCTCTAGAATTGCATCTTCATCGGAGATTTTGATATTAAGAATTTCTATGCTTCTTCTGAGTTCTAACGCAGACACTATTGCGGAACTGGCGGAGAACAACCAAGCTCTGAGAATTCGACATTTATTTATTTATTATTATTATTTTTTAATATATCTAATGTAAAAGATTTTATTTTTGTATCAATAGATTGGTTGGAATCGTATGCTATGACTCAAACACTTATTGGAAGAAACAAACAAAAATATCTCAAACCGTTCTTAAAAATAATGAATAATTAATTAATGAAAAATGTTTGATTTAATGAAAAAATAATGTTCTCGTATTCTTAGATAAAGTTTACGTGCTGAATCTTCCATCGTGGAGTTAATCCTTTTGATTTATGTCTCCGTTTTGAAAGAATGTATGTAATTTGAATTTTTAAATATTTCGAACTTGTCTCTGGTCCCTTCAAATTCGAATTATACAAATTTAACTGTATACATATATATATGTATGTATGTGTGAATATAAACCATTGTAAACCAACATAAATGAGCACTTACAATTGTGAATATGTAAATAAAGTTGAAGTTTGAATCTTTATAGAAAAAAATTTCAAAATATATTAATGTATTAAGCGAGACAAGAAATTGAAAATGCAGTAAAATACTGTAGGTGAGAGTGTACCTTGGGACGCTTGTCCCTCGGGACATTGACAATTTCTAAAAAATGATTGGCAACAATGATCTTTTGTTTATATCTTATAGTGATCTTTAACCAACTGGTCTCATCATAGTGCAGATAACATCAGAAGCATTAAATTAAAGACCTGGTGAAAAAAATAAAATTTCACTACTCCAAAATAAATATTTCCCCCATTCAAAAATTCAATACTGACAATTTCATTTTTAAATGTATACTTTTACAAAGGGTCAACTGATGCAATTTATTTTTTTTATAAAAGAGAAGATTTTTAAATGTTTTGACTATGAGAAAATAATGATATATAGTGCTTCTAGATTTGCTGTCATTTTGATTTTACCTAAACCATGTGATGATTGTGCCTTGGGACATGTCGATTAGTAAAACAAATGCATGGTTTGTAATAATTTGCGTAAAAAAGGTAATTTTGTTACTTATTTTACAGAAAATTTTACAAAACATGCGAAATTACAGTAAAGAAAAACAATACAACTTTATTTTGAATATATTTTATAATGACTGAATTGATGATATGAATTGCAATTATGAATCTAGTAACCCACGATAAATCTTTTTCTTTCCATGTTATGAAGTATTCTAAAGAGCACATGTTCTGATGTATTATTCTGGATTTTGAATCAATTTTAAATGGTACATTTATATATTTTACTTTGTTAATAATGGATAACATAACAGCTACATTTTGATTCTTACAACAGAGAAATGCAGGGAAGTTGAAATTATTTTGTTTACAAATCCCACCCCACTTTCTTTGGGCCATATAATTATATCACATTCTAGACAGTTAATCACAATATATGTCGTAGTGGAAGTTGTCGGAAATGCATTTTAAAAAGCTTTACACCATCGAATATTATTAAAGGTTTTGAAGTAACAGTCATATATTTAATAAATAAAAATGTATTCAGCGAAGATGAACTTTAAATAAAATATAACTGATAGTCATTTCATTCAACTGAAATGTTGAATGAAACAGCTGAATTTACAACAGTAAATGTGTCATCAGTAGTAGGCATAATCAGTGTTGCATTCAAACACTTTTTTCCGGGAGGGATTTCAGTGGCTGTGGGGGAGAGGAGGGGCATTGCACTTTTTTACCATAGAAAACACAAAATATCAAGTCTTTTATGGGGGTGGGGAGAGGCATCACACTGCTCCAAGGAGTAATGTCCCACCCGGACCACTCACTGAAATCGACATTGTGCATAACAAGTTTATCTTCACATCCTCAAAATGTTATATCCCCAGTTATGATTACATTTTAATAGTTTCTTTAAGTAAAAGCTGAAAGTGAAATTTCCAAGCAGGAAACTGGAATAGCAAGAAAATCAAATAAAAGACCATCTCTGAAACAAAATAACAGTTTTGAATCTGCTAATGATAAACTTATTTTATCTTGTACTGAAGATGGTGACAATATGGATTATGATCATACCACAGATGTGTTAGAAGTAAGAAATCAAGAAAATACATAACTTTCTTACAAAAGTACCTGGGGGAGGGATGCTCTTCTATGTATCTGAATTTAACTGACGTATTTCCTTGAAAAAAAAAGTTTTATTGGCGCAAAATTAGCTAAATAGTTATTGTTATTCTACAAAATGTTGCATTATCTATTGTACAAAATAAAAAATTAGTTAAATGTCTATTGGCTGAAATAAGTAGTATGTCCCAAGATACAATATGGTATGTCTCAAGGTACAACAGGATGTTGTACCTTTCACAGTTTGCCTTCCCTTCTTTAAATGAGTGGCAATTTTTTATTTTCAAACTGCCTGAATTTCTAAAAATATATTATACAGAAAAATGTTGGTGTATTCAAATGCTGCTTTCGAATTTTAAATCGGATTATAATCATCGAAGTAAAAAATTAAAATGTGAAAACTGCCCAAGGTACAATACTTTCCCCTACATCATAAAAATATTGTAAATATTGGAAAAGTGAAATATTTGGGGAACCAAAACTAGCAACATCAGATCCGAATTACATAAAATTCCACAAATAACATGTACGATTTCTTCCTTTCATTAATCATAACAAGTTTAAAAATGCAAAATCTGGGATATCGTACACATTAAATCCAGAAATAAACTGTCGAGAGCAAGTATTACTCGCACTCAGAGGGTTCCGTATAATAAATATTTGAATTATTAACTGCATCATTGAAAAACCTCATTGCTAAAAGAATAACAAAACTTTGTAAAAAAATACGTGTGGCACTCGGGGACTGCCGCGGTAAAGCTATTGCATAGCATTTTTTATCAACTTATGCAATTATAATTATTTATTTATTTTTTATTTATGCAGTTTTTTTTTTGTCTCTGATAAAGTTAAACATTTTGAGCGTGATGATCGATAACATTTTTTTTTTCTTGTATTGAACAAATGAGAAGTTAATATCTTTTAAAATATTTTTATTATCTTACAATACATGTAGGTTAATCAGGAATTTTTATCATTGAAACTATACGTTTATGGTAGCTGGAATAAAAAACATAAGTTTAAGACTTGATATTGTCAAAATATCTGAAAAATACCGCGTCAATGTCTGCCGAAGTCTACCGAAGGATACCGTGCCGAAGTCTGCCAAACTGAAGCGACGTTAGCCGGAGTGTTAGGTTTTTTTTCTCGTTACGGAATTTCTAGATTCTTTCGCCGCGCTAAAAGCCCGCGATAAAAGCTATGCAATACCTTAATAAATTGCAAACAAAATTTGGCCGCGCTACGAAAATTAGATCGCGAGTTATAGGCATTTTAAATTTTTCGACCCTCACAATGGGGGATCTCCTGTCACCAAAAATTAACACTGTCTCATAATAAATTACCAAACAAAATTTGGCCGATCTACGAAAATTGATCGCGAGTTATAAAAACTTTAGATTTTTCGACCCTCACCGTGGGGGGGGGGGGGGGGTTCCTGTCACCAAAAATGAACCTCTTTCATAATAAATTACCAAACAAAATTTGGCCGCGCTACAAAATTAGATCGCGAGTTATAAGCATTTTAAAACTTTCGACCCTCTCCATGGGGATCTCCTGTCACCAAAAGTAACACTGTCTCATAATAAATTACCAAACAAAATTCGACCGCGCTACGAAAATTAGATCGCGAGTTATAAGCATTTTAAATTTTTCGACCTTCACCGTGGGGGGTCTCCTGTCACCAAAAGTAACAATGTCTCATAATAAATTACCAAACAAAATTTCGCCGCGCTACGAAAATTAGATCGCGAGTTATAAGCATTTTAAATGTTTTGATCCTCACCATGGGGGATATCCTGTCACCAAAAGTAAAACTGTCTGATAATAAATTACCAAACAAAATTTGGCCGCGCTACGAAAATTAGATCGCGAGTTATAAGCATTTTAAATTTTTGACCCTCACCGTGGGGGGTCTCCTGTCACCAAAAGTAACACTGTCTCATAATAAATTACCAAACAAAATTTGGCCGCACTACGAAAATTAGATCACGATAAGCATTTTAAAATTTTCGACCCTTCCCATGGGGGATCTCCTGTAACTAAAAATTAACACTGTGTCATACTAAATTACCAAACAAAATTTGGCCACACTACGAAAATTAGATCGCGAGTTATAAGCAATTTAAATTTTTCGACCCTCACCATGGGGGATCTCCTGTCACCAAAAGTATCACTGTGATAATAAATTACAAAACAAAATTTGGCCGCGCTACGGAAATTAGATCGCGAGTTATAAGCATTTTAAATTTTTGACCCTCACCGTGGGGGGGGGGGAGGTCTCCTGTCACCAAAAGTAACACTGTCTCATACTAAATTACCAAACAAAATTTTGCCGTACTACAAAAATTAGCCCTCCAAGCGTCTTGCAAATGGGTAAAATTGTAATGTTGTTTTCTCTGCATTTTGCTTTGAATGCTAATAAAATATGATTCTTTCAATATTACATAAAAAAATATTATTTAGGAATATAAATGTAATCCTTGAGAGTCTTAATCATTCTTCAATGCTATGAAAATTCATTAAATTTATAGAATTATAATATCTTAAATATTGCCTATATTGCAGTGAAACCTGGAGCTTAGTGTACGGAATATTACGGGACAAATGCTTAGAGGGTTAGATCACGAGTTATAAGCATTTTAAATTTTTTTACCCTCACCATGGGGATCTCCTGCCACCAAAAGTAACACTGTCTGATAATAAATTACCAAACAAAATTTGGCCGCACTGCAAAAATTAGATCGCGAGTTATAAGCATTTTAAATTTTTGACCCTCACCGTGGGGGGTCTCCTGTCACCAAAAATAACTTTGTCTCATAGAAAATGCCAAAAAACATTTGGCCGCACTACGAAAATTAGATCGCGAGTTATAAGCATTTTAAAATTTTCGACCCTCCCCATGGGGGGGGGTCTCCTGTCACCAAAATTAACACTGTGTCATAATAAATTACCAAACAAAATTTGGCCGCGATACAAAAATTAGTTCGCGAGTTATAAGCATTTTAAATTTTTGACCCTCACCATGGGGGATCTCCTGTCACAAAAAGTAACACTGTCTGATAATAAATTACCAAAAAAATTTGGCCGTGCTACGAAAATTAGATCGTGAGTTATAAGCATTTTAAATTTTTGACCCTCACCGTGGGGGGGGGGGGTCTCCTGTCACCAAAAGTAACACTGTCTCATACTAAATTACCAAACAAAATTTGGCCGCACTACGAAAATTAGATCACGATAAGCATTTTAAAATTTTCGACCCTTCCCATGGGGGATCTCCTGTAACTAAAAATTAACACTGTGTCATACTAAATTACCAAACAAAATTTGGCCACACTACGAAAATTAGATCGCGAGTTATAAGCAATTTAAATTTTTCGACCCTCACCATGGGGGATCTCCTGTCACCAAAAGTATCACTGTGATAATAAATTACAAAACAAAATTTGGCCGCGCTACGGAAATTAGATCGCGAGTTATAAGCATTTTAAATTTTTGACCCTCACCGTGGGGGGGGGGGGAGGTCTCCTGTCACCAAAAGTAACACTGTCTCATACTAAATTACCAAACAAAATTTTGCCGTACTACAAAAATTAGCCCTCCAAGCGTCTTGCAAATGGGTAAAATTGTAATGTTGTTTTCTCTGCATTTTGCTTTGAATGCTAATAAAATATGATTCTTTCAATATTACATAAAAAAATATTATTTAGGAATATAAATGTAATCCTTGAGAGTCTTAATCATTCTTCAATGCTATGAAAATTCATTAAATTTATAGAATTATAATATCTTAAATATTGCCTATATTGCAGTGAAACCTGGAGCTTAGTGTACGGAATATTACGGGACAAATGCTTAGAGGGTTAGATCACGAGTTATAAGCATTTTAAATTTTTTTACCCTCACCATGGGGATCTCCTGCCACCAAAAGTAACACTGTCTGATAATAAATTACCAAACAAAATTTGGCCGCACTGCAAAAATTAGATCGCGAGTTATAAGCATTTTAAATTTTTGACCCTCACCGTGGGGGGTCTCCTGTCACCAAAAATAACTTTGTCTCATAGAAAATGCCAAAAAACATTTGGCCGCACTACGAAAATTAGATCGCGAGTTATAAGCATTTTAAAATTTTCGACCCTCCCCATGGGGGGGGGTCTCCTGTCACCAAAATTAACACTGTGTCATAATAAATTACCAAACAAAATTTGGCCGCGATACAAAAATTAGTTCGCGAGTTATAAGCATTTTAAATTTTTGACCCTCACCATGGGGGATCTCCTGTCACAAAAAGTAACACTGTCTGATAATAAATTACCAAAAAAATTTGGCCGTGCTACGAAAATTAGATCGTGAGTTATAAGCATTTTAAATTTTTGACCCTCACCGTGGGGGGGGGGGGGTCTCCTGTCACCAAAAGTAACACTGTCTCATACTAAATTACCAAACAAAATTTTGCCGCACTACAAAAATTAGATCGCGAGTTATAAGCATTTTAATATTT
This sequence comes from Maratus speculifer, assembly GCA_964019185.1. NCBI lineage: Eukaryota > Metazoa > Arthropoda > Arachnida > Araneae > Salticidae > Maratus > Maratus speculifer. The sequence continues at coordinate 7,329 of CAXHSM010001495.1, forward strand.
TCGACCCTCCCCATGGGGGATCTCCTGTAACAAAAAATTAACACTGTGTCATAATAAATTACCAAACAAAATTTGGCCGCGATACGAAAATTAGTTCGCGAGTTATAAGCATTTTAAATTTTTCGACCCTCACCATGGGGGATCTCCTGTCACAAAAAGTAACACTGTCTCACAATAAATTATCAAACAAAATTCGGCCGCGCTACGAAAATTAGATCGAGAGTTATAAGCATTTAAAATTTTTCGACCTTCACCGTGGGGGGGGGGGTCTCCTGTCACCAAAAGTAACACTGTCTCATAATAAATTACCAAACAAAATTTGGCCGCGATACGAAAATTAGTTCGCGAGTTATAAGCATTTTAAATTTTTCGACCCTCACCATGGGGGAACTCCTGTCACAAAAAGTAACACTGTCTCACAATAAATTACCAAACAAAATTCGGCCGCGCTACGAAATTTAGATCGCGAGTTATAAGCATTTTAAATTTTTGACCCTCACCGTGGGGGGGAGAGGTCTCCTGTCACCAAAAGTAACACTGTTTCTTAATAAATTGCCAAACAAAATTCGGCCGCGCTACGAAAATTAGATCGCGAGTTATAAGCATTTTAAATGTTTTGATCCTCACCATGGGGGATATCCTGTCACCAAAAGTAAAACTGTCTGATAATAAATTACCAAACAAATATTGGCCGCGCTACGAAAATTATATCGCGAGTTATAAGAATTTTAAATTTTTGACCCTTACAGTGGGGGGGGGGGGGTGTCTCCTGTCACCAAAAGTAACACTGGCTCATACTAAATTACCAAAAAAAATTTTGCCGCACTACAAAAATTAGATCGCAAGTTATAAGCATTTTAAATTTTTCGACCTTCACCATGGGGGATCTCCTGTCACCAAAAGTAACACTGTCTGATAATAAATTACCAAACAAAATTTGGCCGCGCTACGAAAATTAGATCGTGAGTTATAAGCATTTTAAATTTTTGACCCTCACCGTGGGGGGTCTCCTGTCACCAAAAGTAACACTGTCTCACAGTAAATTGCCAAACAAAATTTGGCCGCGCTACGAAAATTAGATCGCGAGTTATAAGCATTTTAAAATTTTCGACCCTCCCCATGGGGAATCTCCTGTAACTAAAAATTAACACTGTGTCATAATAAATTACCAAACAAAATTTGGCCGCGATACAAAAATTAGTTCGCGAGTTGTAAGCATTTTAAATTTTTGACTCTCACCATGGGGGATCTCCTGTCACAAAAAGTAACACTGTCTGATAATAAATTACCAAAAAAATTTGGCCGTGCTACGAAAATTAGATCGTGAGTTATAAGCATTTTAAATTTTTGACCCTCACCGTGGGGGGGGGGGGTCTCCTGTCACCAAAAGTAACACTGTCTCGTACTAAATTACCAAACAAAATTTTGCCGCACTACAAAAATTAGATCGCGAGTTATAAGCATTTTAATATTTTCGACCCTCCCCATGGGGGATCTCCTGTAACTAAAAATTAACACTGTGTCATAATAAATTACCAAACAAAATTTGGCCGCGATACGAAAATTAATTCGCGAGTTATAAGCATTTTAAATTTTTCGACCCTCACCATGGGGGATCTCCTGTCACCAAAAGTAACACTGTCTGATAATAAATTACCAAACAAAATTTGGCCGCGCTACGAAAATTAGATCGCGAGTTATAAGCATTTTAAATTTTTGACCCTCACCTTGGGGGATCTCCTGTCACAAAAAGTAACACTGTCTCATACTAAATTACCAAACAAAATTTTGCCGCACTACAAAAATTAGATCGCGAGTTATAAGCATTTTAAATTTTTCGACCCTCCCCATGGGGGATCTCCTGTAACAAAAAATTAACACTGTGTCATAATAAATTACCAAACAAAATTTGGCCGCGATACGAAAATTAGTTCGCGAGTTATAAGCATTTTAAATTTTTCGAACCTCACCATGGGGGATCTCCTGTCACAAAAAGTAACACTGTCTCACAATAAATTACCAAACAAAATTCGGCCGCGCTACGAAAATTAGATCGCGAGTTATAAGCATTTAAAATTTTTCGACCTTCACCGTGGGGGGCGGTGTCTCCTGTCACCAAAAGTAACACTGTCTCATAAAAAATTACCAAACAAAATTTGGCCGCGATACGAAAATTAGTTCGCGAGTTATAAGCATTTTAAATTTTTCGACCCTCACCATGGGGGATCTCCTGTCACAAAAAGTAACACTGTCTCACAATAAATTACCAAACAAAATTCGGCCGCGCTACGAAAATTAGATCGCGAGTTATAAGCATTTTAAATTTTTGACCCTCACCGTGGGGGGGAGGTCTCCTGTCACCAAAAGTAACACTGTTTCTTAATAAATTGCCAAACAAAATTCGGCCGCGCTACGAAAATTAGATCGCGAGTTATAAGCATTTTAAATGTTTTGATCCTCACCATGGGGGATATCCTGTCACCAAAAGTAAAACTGTCTGATAATAAATTACCAAACAAAATTTGGCCGCGCTACGAAAATTATATCGCGAGTTATAAGAATTTTAAATTTTTGACCCTTACCGTGGGGGGGGGGTGTCTCCTGTCACCAAAAGTAACACTGGCTCATACTAAATTACCAAAAAAAATTTTGCCGCACTACAAAAATTAGATCGCGAGTTATAAGCATTTTAAATTTTTCGACCCTCCCCATGGGGGATTTCCTGTAACAAAAAATTAACACTGTGTCATAATAAATTACCAAACAAAATTCGGCCGCGCTACGAAAATTAGATCGCGAGTTATAAGCATTTAAAATTTTTCGACCTTCACCGTGGGGGGGGGGGGGTCTCCTGTCACCAAAAGTAACACTGTCTCATAATAAATTACCAAACAAAATTTGGCCGCGATACGAAAATTAGTTCGCGAGTTATAAGCATTTTAAATTTTTCGACCTTCACCATGGGGGATCTCCTGTCACCAAAAGTAACACTGTCTGATAATAAATTACCAAACAAAATTTGGTCGCGCTACGAAAATTAGATCGTGAGTTATAAGCATTTTAAATTTTTGACCCTCACCGTGGGGGGTCTCTTGTCACCAAAAGTAACACTGTCTCACAGTAAATTGCCAAACAAAATTTGGCCGCGCTACGAAAATTAGATCGCGAGTTATAAGCATTTTAAAATTTTTGACCCTCCCCATGGGGGATCTCCTGTAACTAAAAATTAACACTGTGTCATAATAAATTACCAAACAAAATTTGGTCGCGATACGAAAAGTAGTTCGCGAGTTATAAGCATTTTAAATTTTTCGACCTTCACCGTGGGGGGTCTCCTGTCACCAAAAAATTAACTCTGTCTCATAATAAATTACCAAACAAAATTTGGCCGCGCTACAAAAATTAGATCGCGAGTTATAAGCATTTTAAATTTTTCAATCCTCACCATATGGCAGGTCTCCATTCACCAAAAGCTACTTTATCCTACCTTGTTTTATCTTAAGACGATTCTTTTCTATACACAATCTATCAGGAATTTTTATTATTGAAACTATAGATTTATAGTAACTGAAATAAGATATACAAGTTTGAGACTTGATATCCTCTAAATATCTGAAAAATACCGCGTCAATGTCTACCGAAGTCTACCGAAGGATACCATGCCGAAATCTGCCGAAGTGAAACGACGTTAGCCGAGTGTTACGTTTTTTCGTTACGGATGTGTTAGGATTTTCCTCATTACGGAATTTTTGGATTCGTTTATCGCGATAAAAGCTATGCAATAGCTTAAAAAAAAAACATAGAGCGTAGAGTTGGGTATAGCTATATATATACTAGAAAAGTATGAATGGGTATAAGTCATTCATATAAAATCAGTAAAAAAGGAAAATTGTGGGTTCATGGTAACCGATTGTGGTAAAAATTGATAGACATATTCAGTTCATATTCAAATAAAGCTATGCAATAGTACAAATGTTTCAAATACCTAGATAAAATATTTTAATCTAAGCAAATAATTAATAATATTTAAGTAATAATCAAAATTATAATTTCAAGCATGTAGACAAAATCTCGATTTTGTGTCAACATTCACTGTAAGTTTTGATACTTAAATAAACAATCCTGAAATCAATTTATTTTGCATTTACTGATAAATAAATATGACCTACTTATATGCTGAATTTTATTAAAATCCGTCACGTGTTAGCCACAGAGTTGATTTGCTCAATTTGTATGGTGCACCCGTATACCATAAAAAAATTTCACATCTTTTTTTAAAACACACTTAGCGTAATATTCAACTTCCTGGAAACTGTAATTTAAAATTTTCTAATTACGTAATTATTTATAAGAATAAAATAAGAATAAGAAATTTGAAGCCGTTAAGTTAAAGATTTAGTTATGTTAGGATATTCTGAAAAATTCATGATCTATTATTTTTGATTTTTTTTGTTATACCACAGTAGATTTCTTCAGGGGGGCAGAGCCCCCCTGAACCCCCCGTAGTCTCATTAAATTTAAATTTCTAACTTTCTATCAATCTGCTAATGGTTATCGTATATCTTGTATTTCTTTCTACATTTTGATTTATAAGGATAAGTGACAGTTTTAATAAGCATTTTTCATTATCCTCATACTTCTAGATACCTGCCCACCAAAAACACCTAAATCTGATGTATCAGGAACTTTTGAAAGTGTAAACTCAGTAATCTAGGATTTTACAATTTTGTTTACGAAAAAAAGAAGTTTTGATTGCATTTTGTGCCAGTTATCGGGGACTGACAGATAGACAGAAGAACAGACTGAGAGATGGAAAACAATAAATTTTGCGTTGCCAAAATAAGCCTTCACTGAAGTTTCGGCAATGACGTCATTATTCATGAGTTATTGCTGTCCATGTTTCTTGTATTTTTAACAACTATAAAATACCTGTTTTATTTCAATTATGACGTCAAATTTTACCAATTGAAATATTTGTTAAAAATATAATAATTTTTTTTTCTTTTACTTCTAATTATGCCCCCATTTTTGTCAGAAAAATTCTTATTAACGAAGCAAATTTCCATGTTTAATATTTAACAAAGTACTATTTTTATTTTTATTTTAGTTCTGACGTCATATTTATTTTTTCTTAGTTTAATTTTTCGAATGGAAATTGCTCAATTGAAACTTATTGCCGTTAAAAAATTATTCCAGATTTTTTTTTTTTTTTGGGGGGGGGGGGAGAGGCAACGATAAAGGAAATTGGTTAAATTTTATCTAAAAAATCGCTCCTGATTCTGTATGAAAAAGAAGGAAATTTTGAATTATTAAGGAAAATATTTGAATAAAATTAATAAAACATAGCCTATATTCTTTTCAGGGCTATGTTATATTTATCCGCAAAGATACAAAGACATTAATTAATTCATCAGTTTTGACGTTGACTTCATTCAAATTTTCGTACACGCTTTCAAATTTATAGCATTAAAATATAATAAGGATTAGGATGAATGGTTGCTTAGCAACCATTAAGATAAAATAAAGAAAATGAGTAAATCTAAGTAAGGAAAAGTAAGTAAAGAAGACTAAGTAAAACTAACTAAGTAAGAAAATAAAGAAAATGAGTAAATCTAAATAAGTAAATCTCCAAAACAAATTAGTTTATATTATTGGAACACATTTATAAAAAATCTCCAAAATTTACAGCAATAACTTTAAAAATCTGACAAATGCATAGACAAAATTTCAAAACAATACGAATAATTTAACTGATAAATTTCAATGTCCATTTATCATTGAATTCCATTAATGAAATGTGTCATTTTCTCTCAAGGAAAAAAAAATTGAAAATCATTGGATTTGCCACAGAAAAGCATTATTGCGAAAAATAAAATATTCTATATTTTCCGAACGAATGAATCAAATCTAACAAAAAGCTATACAGCTTAATCCCAGTGCCTCACTAACATACCCACTTAATTTCAAGCCAATCGGATGTTTTTTGCGTTAGTTATCGCGGAACAGACAGACTGACAGACTGACTGACAGACAGACAGACAGAAACCAAAAAATTTCGTGTCTCCAAAGTAAGCCTTCACTGACGTTACGGCAATTAAATTTCATTTGGTATTTTATAAAACTAAATTCAGCGTAGTAATAACCTTTTCTTTTTACGGTGTAGCTAGAACAAAACCATTGTTCAAAATTTAAACTTGGCATTGTGTTAAGCGCGCTTCGAAAGAAGATCGCAATTTTGCAAAGGTGTCTTTCTCATTGTCGCGTTTTTCAATATAAGTTTTTAATTACTTTTTAAAGACACGGGGAGCGTATTGAGAGATCCGCTCAATTTAAACTAATGTGTTGAAACTTGGAATTATGTATATGTATAGTAAAGTATAGCTTAATTTATTGCAAAGAGCTTTCTAATCTATATTTGATTAAAGACTTTCATTCTTTCTCCCTCTTTTTTTTTTTTTTTTTTTTTTTTTTTTTGTATTCTGAGCTAGGAGGGGATCAATACGGCCTCTATGGTTCACAATTTTGTTCTGTAAAATAGGGTTGTTTTATTTGTATACTTTTTAACCCTTTATGCACTGACGGTATTTTTAAGTACCATTGCAGAAAATTTAATTTCAAATTTATTTGCACTGTCTATTAACGAAAGTTTTTTTTCTTTCCATACAGTAAACTCTGCTCGATCAAATTTACATAGCGTAGAAATACATTCAAAGCTAAATATTTTCAAAAAATGGTAATATTCTTAATCATTTTCATGGGTAAGGCTTTTCATTTTAAGAAAAAAGCTATGTGAAACATTTTCAACAGCAAAAGCCTTTTCATTTACAGAGAAGATCATAATACATTTAAATACATTGCTTTTATAAGAATTGCGTTATTTCCATAAGAGTATTTCTGGTTAATTAATCTGATTATTTTTGTAAATAGCTAACAAAACAGTTATAACTCCTATATACTTAATCAGTTTTAATGAAAATACATATCAAAATTTCACATTATTATCTTTTAAAGTTCCCGGTATACCTTCAGATATTAAAGAAGTTAATTATTGAGTTGAAGCAATTTCTTGATAAATAATTCGATAGATAAAGGGTTGAAAAAAATTTTTAATGTAAGAAGTATTAAAAAAAAAAAAAAAACAGTATTTTAGGATTGAGCGTTCACTTTCTGATAATAAATACTGAATTGTACAGAATTGGAAATAAGCACTGAATTGGAAATACATTTGGAAATGAGTAATCATATTTTAATTCCCCCCCCCCTCTTAGTACTGAGATTATAATTCCTGTAATACGGGATTTTTGAGATAGGAGAAAATTTCCAATTTCATCATTGATAAGGAAGAATTAATTTCGACTGCAATAATCTACAAAAGCTTCACCAATTTTCTGCACTTTGAAAATCAAAACCAAGTTCCTTGCCGTTTTCACGCGTCGTTCAAAAATAAAGCTTTTGATCCCGCTGGTTTAACGAGGATTGGCATTTAATTTCTCTCCATATGTAATCTTTAATGGGCCTGCACTGTAATTATGGCGCCTTTTGTATAGGCCGCCCCGTAACACGAGTAGCTGGCGAGTAGGTGTGGAGGAAGCGAGCAAATAACCTGCAATAATCGTGTCACTTTTCATCCCGACAAAGACACCATCGCCATTCATTTCGTAATATGTTCCCGCAGGGGTGCTGAACATTGGCGAGAAACAAATTGGTTTACACGGTGGAGACTACTTGTAGAAAAGCTGAAGGGAGCTATACAGAATTCTTAAAGTCAGAATTAATACCTTAGGCACTGTATGCACGTGCCTAGATTTCCAGATTCTGGAGGATCCGAGAGTTTTAATCTATAAATTAGCATTATCTAAATACAGTGACAGTGAAATCTGTTTAAGGGTGTATTCGAAAAAACGCTTTTTTACCTTCAACAGCTCGAAATTTTACAATACAATTTCAGACACATTTTTAAAAGTAGAGACATGAAACTTGCTGAAGGGTTTTTGGAAGAGGCGTATAAGGTGCCGTGTGATGTCATTTTCCACTTTATTCATTAGAATTGGATTTATAAACATTTTTTTTTTTCAGCATGGCCATTTTTCTTGTTCCCAGATCTCCCGCTTCTGAAAAATCATTTCAAAATGCCGTTTTTGATTGCTTTTTTTTTTTTTTTTTTTTTTTTTTTTGCAACATTTTCTGCATTTATCGAAGAATTGACCCTCACGGCACCTTCGATAGTTTCTAAATAAGAGATTTTGAAAGTTTGATGCATTTGAGAGCAAAAATGAATTTAAAAATAAATAGGAAAATGAGCAGTTTGAATCGAAATACACCCTTAAGAGCGGAATCTGACTAAAGCAGAAAAAATTCAAAGTCCCACATTTTTAAATATAAAGATTTGCGAGAAATCTCTCTAAGACGGAAACAATCTATGTAGCGCGAAACCGGACATTCATTTTGGGGTCCCAGATAACAAAGTTACTGTTCAAGACGGAAGAGAATTGCGTTGGGAAGCATAAATGGAAAAATTCTGAAAGAAAGTAATGGAAAAATGGATCTTTTCATAATAATATGTATGGACCAGTCCCACTTCTAGAATTCATAAGGATGCCTCACTGATTGATTACAGTGTTTTGGGAGAGATTAGGATGATTTTACTAGTAAATCTGCAGATCAGGAGCCTCAACGTCATCTCTTCAAATGACTGCTTTTAACCACGCTTTGTGTAATATTGAACTTTATACAAACATCAAATGAAAGTTTTCAAATAGCATAAACATATATATGAATAAAAAAGTCAGAAATTGCACGTAAAACATATCAAATGATGTGCGTTCTTACTATAACGAAGTTTTAAATATATTCAGAGCTAGGTGTAAGAGTTGCTGCACTCTTATGCAAAAATGCATGAATACAAAAATTATAACGATTTTATGTATTAAATTCAGTAATACAGAAACAATATTACTATCTCTTAAATGGGGCATAATCACCATGGTAACCTAAAATCAATACCTATCATGGGATATGACTGAATTATTTACGAATGATAGGATTTGATGGATTGGAGAAAACTTTTATTAAGTCGTGACTGGATTTTCATAAAATTTGAAATGATTAAAAAAAAATTACCACGATTTTATATATTTAATTTCAAATCATTATTCAGCTTAGTAGTTTTTGCGCTGTTATATGCGGACAGACCGACAAATAGATGGTTAGACCAGACAACAATTATAGGTGCTACATATTTGTATAATTATGATATTTTCCCATGAAACATAATGTAATAGAATTCTTTTGAGCTTATCTGTAAATAAACTATAATTGAAAAAATGTCTAGTTACAAAATATCTTCTTGAACAAAAAAATATATAATATATAACTGATAGTGCAAAGACTTCAGAATCGGATTCTTTATATCCAATCAATTAGAATTCAATTCATTTTTAAACTGTTATTGAAAAAGTGTCCAGTTTCAAAGAACCTTTTAAACAGAAAAATGTGTACTATATAACTGATCGTGCAAAAGCACCAGAACCTGTTTCCTTATATTCTATAAATTAAAATTCAATTTATTTTTAAACTGTTACTGAAAAAATGTCTAGTAACAAAGAAATCCTTGAACAGAAATATATGTATTATACGACTAATCGTGCAGTCTTCAAAGTCATATTCCTTATACCTCATCAATTACAATTCAGTTCATTTTTAAACTGTTTCTTAAAAAAATAGAAAGCACTTCAAGAAACTAGACTACATTTTTTTTTTCTCAAATGGAAACTTTTTTTCCCTTTTTCAATTTGTGAATAAAGATAATTTTCGCTTGGAACCCCAGCCCAAGCCCAAAGAATGATTAAAAAAAAAAAAAAAAAAAAAAAAAAAAAAAAAAAAAACCTCACGATCTGCGGCCGAACCTATCACATCTCCTTAAGGCATTATTTAATTTTTTGTGAATGGAATGAAAGCAGAAATTTCTTAAAAAATATAAATACTTATTCCTAATTAATATTCTAGCAATAAAATAATTATCTCCATTCAGTATCTACGTTTCTTAGAACAAACAGCTCTAAATGTTTCGAGACACGGATGAATGGTCACGTTTTATATTTTTTTTTAATTAGTGTCCCTAAATAAAAAGTCACGTTTCAAGAATTTGTGTATTAATGAATGCCTCGAATTAAAACAAAATTAGAGATCGACTTCATCTTCATGCATCAAATCAAACATAAAGAAAGATTCTTCCACTGAAATTAAAGCAAGCTTTGCCATGAAGTAAAGATAAAGAATGCTTACGAAATTACAATTATGATGGGAATGGCATATTTAATAGATATTTCTTTTAATTGTGTCACGCAAAGTTTGTTCGTTGTCTTTCTCTATGAACCAACAAAGCAAATTGTATTTTACGTTAAGCTTTTATCTTAAGGATCAGGCATCTTTAAAATGTCAAAAGTTATTGGAATCACTAAACCTTGTTATATTAAAAATTACTAGAGTCATTTGTCTTGAAATGTGTATTTAAACAAATCTACTCTTATTCTTCATTAATTCTGTATTTTCGGAATTATGAATGAAGATATATTGCACCTCCTCAAAAATTATGCAGTACAAAGTATAAAGTTTGGCCACCTAAATCGGAATTTTTCAAAGCTCGGTCTTTTCAGAGGCAGTATTCGAGAAAGGAAGGAAAAAACAAAATTGTTGAAACAAAAAAAGGTCTTGAATAAAAAAGCCTTATTACTGAATCTTAACTCCTGTCTACGTTACAGAATAACAATAATAATAATAACTTCTAAATTATGAATCTAAGATAATAAAAAAAATCTCATTAATTGTAATGTTCGATAATTAAGTAAGTTACAATCTGCTCTTAAGTTGTATGTTCTCTTTAATTTTCGTTTTACTTATTACATTATTATGATTTATTTAATAAAATTAACTATTTAATTTAACATTAATACTTATTATATGCAATTTTTAATGCATGACCGTCATATTTTTTTCTTCTTTAAGTAGTGAAATTTATTTATTTTTATTCGAAAAGCAATATTTTTGATGACCCAAAATTCGGAAAAATCTAAAGTTTGGACTTCGTAAAGTCCTAGGAATTTCGGACTTAGGCTTTATACTGTATTCCTTAATAATTGATGTTAAATTAAAAGGATTATAAAATAATAAAATAAGATCCACATAAGTTTTTTCATTAAAACTAATTTAATAAGTCGGTATTTATCGCACTTTTTATGAAATATTTACAAAAATAACTAGGTTATTTAATAATACATATTTATGGAAATCTCGAAATTTACTAATTTATTTGTTCTTTCATTATTTAAAATAAAAATTATGCCAATTTGTATAATTTTGCGAATAGTTTGACGGTTTATATAATTTGTCGACGGGATAATCAAGTAGTATTTGCAATTCAGTAATAGAACATTACTATGTATTGAAATTTTTAAATATACGTTTAAATTTTATTTTGCAATTGCAACGCATTTTATAAATAGTTTACATAGTTTTAATTTTATGATTTATGTTATACATATCCATAATGGGGGTAAGTATTGCAGTGGCCCCAACGTCCAGTTTTATAGCCAAATATAGTGTATGACTATAATAAAATTAAGAAGTAAGAAGTAAAATATAGCATACAGTCGAACCTCGTTATAGCGAACCCGGTTTATAACGAACTCCCGGATATAACGAACGAAAATTTTGTTCTCTTCGTTTTCCTATTGTATTTAATGCTATTTTATCCTTTTATAGCGAACCTCCGGAATCTTAAGAATCGGTTATAACGAACTTTTTTTCTAGTCGACCTTCATTTTTTTTTTCTTTTTTTACTTTTCCGCTGACGTGAAAAAAGGTTTTCGACTTTAATTTTATAAGAAAATGCATGCTGGCAGGTAAAACATAGTGCAAATTAACGAAAAGTCTTTTTATTAAAGAGTAGTAAGACCTGCATTCTTTCTCTTTTATGGTAGCCATTCTGCAGGTGTGATCACTCCAGTGTTCTCGCTGACATTTGATCAATGTTAGTAATTTGGCTAATTAAAAATAAAAAACATTCGCCAAATGAAAAAAATATTAGCAAAATAGAATCGCCGTGTAGCACACACACACACACACACACACACACACACACACACACACACACACAAAAAAAAAAAAAAAAAAAAAAAAAAAAAAAAAAAAAAAGTTGTCTTTAGTTTACCCCATTTTTATTTCAATATGTTCTAAAATAACCTAAATTCTTATAACAGCATTATCGATTGTTATGTTGTTTTAACTATCCACTAACAAATACATAAAAATATGTATATATACATATGTATGAAAAAAGAAAAGGAAGAAAAAGCAAAAATTGATCACTAGCAATTTGGCGAATCTAATCTCTTGTTTACTCGCCAAATGAAGAATTTAGTCGCAATTTGGCGCAATGGCGAGCGACAGCGAGAACCCTGGATGCATATTTCAGATGTGTATATTGCTGGGACGATTACTGTTTCTAAACCAATAGGAGAGCGTCATTATCACGGTCAAGTACACGCCCACACAGTTTGATTGACAGGAACTCGTGGTCAATTGACGGTGCTAATTATAACGATAATCTGTTGCGGATGAAAGTGAGCTGACTGGCTGAATGGTTAGAGCGTCGAACTTGAAACCGGAGGATATGGGTTCGAGATCATCGCGGGCCGAGAGTCTGTTGGTGATTTTTTTTTTTTTAATTATTGGAGGCTGTCTTTTATTAATAAATAAGACATTTTAAAAAAAATATTTCAAACCCTTTTAATATTCTAAATATCGTTCCAAAATGATTTATATATATATTAAACAAATGGGGAAAAAAGTATTCTGTGAAAATATCCGTATAAGCAAAATTCTTACTTTAATTTTTATTTATTTATTTTTTTATTTATTTCAGGATCAGAGGAAGTATAATTTGTAATTGAAGTAAATAAAATTCAGTCATTTTGAAAAAAAAAAATTCTTTCGTACCTTTAATTTTTAATTACCGAGTACAAATTCAAACAATCCGAGTACAAATAAATAATAAACACACACGATCAATTGTCCACGAGTTCCTGTCAATCAAACTTTGTGGGCGTGTACTTGACCGTGATAATGACGGTCTCCTATTGGTTTAGAAACAGTAATCGTCCCAGCAATATACACATCTAAAATATGCACCCTGGATCACTCCCATCCGTCAGTGGTTTTTCATTACTCCTGTCATAACAATTTAGTAACGCACTTAAGCTAACTTATTTAACTAACGTATTTAAGAATAATTCGAGATATGGCAGCATTGAAAAGAACGTCTTCTTTGAAGTAAGCAATAATCAAAAGCTTTTTCCCTAAAATTATACTCTCTGAAGTTCCCAAAATGATGAAAAATAGGAAAATTTAAATGATAAAAAAGTAAACAAACAAAATAAATTAAAACGATTTTTAACGCGTCAATAATTAGTGTTAGTCATCCTAAGCCTGGATAAAGTGTAAAGATTTTAGTATAGTCAGAATCATTTCTTAAATTGTTTGCTCATTTATCCTAACATTTATCCGAACTTGAGTTGGCCTCGAATGTTTAGATAATCGGCTCTTTACTGTATTTCTATTTGTCTTCCTTTTTATTTAATTTATTTTGTATTGTGCCAGTTTAATGTAATCAATTTTAGTCAATTTAATTCATTAATGATCATATCTAATAGAATTTACGTTTTTTTTATTTTTTTTTTTTCTTAATATATCATTATTGAACATATAGGTATCAGGTAATTATATGCATATTTTGTAAACTCTAACATTTTTTAATGGTTCAGATATAGCGAATCACCGGATATAGTGAACAAAAACTTCGGTCCTTTGAAGTTTGTTATAACGGGGCTCGACTGCATTTATTTTAATTTATATACTGGCAATATTTTGAATAAATTCTTCCAAATGACCTCATTTATGTAAATGCTAAAGGAAAAGGAAAGAGAAATTAATTGGGATTATTACTTATGGATATAATTTTGTCATTTTTTTTAAATCAAACGAATTTATTAACGCACTAATTTGGATATGTGAAACGATTGTATGAACTAATAATTGTTCAATTGAATGTAAAGATTTTTTTTTTCAATTTTAAAGAGAATGTGATATCAATAACCCAAAGATGATAATAGCCGTTAGTATTTTTTGCTATTAGCAAGACGACATTAACCAATCAGATGCCGGCATTTTTGCAAACTTTTCGTTGTTTGAAGTAAACAGCAAAAAGTCTGCAAAAATGCTGGCTTCTGATTAGTCAATCTCATTTAGCTAACTGAGAAAAATCTATTTGGATTCCGCCATTATTAGTAATAAAAAATTTTCTTGCAACTATCAGAGAAATTCCATTAACACTAAAACAAATTAATTTGCCAATTATTAATTTTTTAATATTTTGTATTTAGAAATTTTAAGACTTATTAAATTTTCCTTGGAACTAAACTATTCTGGTATCTGAAACGAATATATGAAACAATAATCGCCCAACTGAATGCAAATAGGGGAAAAAAATCGCCACTTAGTTTTATTTCAATTTTAATGAGAAAAAAAAAAGAACCACTAATGCAAAAATGACATTATTTGGAATTTTCTCTCTTCGATTCGTAACAAGAAAAAAATGTTATCGTTAAGAGAGAAATGTTATTAAAATTTAAAACAAATTAATATTTCAGTAACATTATTGAGTTATACATTTACATGTAAATCTCAAAGAGAAAAATACTTTAAAATAATTCAATATGTGAAAACATTTGAAGTGAAAACTGTGCCATATATTAAAACTGTACATTTAAAACGATTTATTTCATGGGCAATATTCATTTAACGGAACACTGGGAATCATATGATGTAAAAATAACGCGTCTAAAAAATTGTTCAAATAGTTCATCATTTGATGCAGCATAAATGTAGGTTGCCTGAAGAAAAAAAAATCCACTTTTTCTGTAAAAATTACCATTTTATAAATACTTAATAAAAAACTTAATAAATAAAATAAACAATTTAATTTTTTTAAATAAATAAAATATGATGCATGATAGTACATTAAAATAGAGAAAAGAATTAAAACCTGTTACTGAAAATATCTAAAGGTCGATCAAAACATAAAATATAAGCAAAAATATCATTGCACTGTGCATTTAAGCTACTCTTAATGTTATTCCCAGATAAATGGATTTTTTTTTTTTTTTTTTTTTTTTATAATTTTCGAACCCAACGGTAACGGAAAAACATTATGTCTATATCGTCTTTATGAAAGTTTAATTGGCAGCGACATTTTAAACATAACCATTTTATACCAGCGAATATTCAAATTTATAACTGATCTTATCTATCAATTCTAAAAGTAACCGTCAGCTGATTCTACAGCTATGGATGAAGCCATGTTAATTGAAAAATGCCACAATTAAATCGAGAATCATATCAACCCGATTACAAAAAATAGTCGATATTCGTGATAATATCTTTAAATCTTCCGTAATATGATAATACTTTTAAAGAAAAGACACGCTATCATGTTTTCAAAGTCTGAACGGAAAGGTTGACGGGCGTAGGTCGCAGGAGCAGAACCTCTTAGTGTATATATAGAAATATATATATATATAACAAGTAAGAAAAATCATGCTTTAAGCATAGATTATGAAGCACTTTCCAACACTTAATGAAATCTTTAACAAAACTTTGTTATTTAGGGAAATGATAATGTATAGCCCATATACCCAAATATGTATTCCAGTACTTTTGAACAGCTCTGTATTTCATATGTCAGTTTGTGGGGGAGTGACCTTTGTCATAAAGGCACGCTAGTATTTCTGAGATCGTGACGTCAATAATTTAACATGTAAAAGCGTAAAAGCGACATCTATCCTCTCTTTTACTTTAACTTTCTAGAGTGTGTGTGCTTTTTCGGATTCTGCAGTTAGCTCGCGGTTATTAGTAATATGTTTATGTGAAGTATCTCAGTTTGCAGCATATAAAAGCTTGGGTGTGAGTGTGTGGTGAGTGTCTCTGGCATTAGCCAGCGAGTGTGAGGATCTCTGACGTTAGATAGCGAAGTGAGATATTGTTCAGCGAAGTGCTAGCCGATTGAAAGTAGCAGCGGGCCTCCAGTGAAGTGTAAAGGAGTTTCGATAGTTGACTTGAGAGTTGGCCGTGGTAAGAAACTTCATAGTAGTTTCATTTTGATTATTTGTGAATAAAGAATTACACACAGCCACGGGCTGTCTAATTAAGCTTTATCTAGTAGCTCAGCCAAGAGATAGTGAGAAGTGTTAGAAGGTGCCACGATTGAGCTCGTCCGGAGCCTGTGAGTATGCGTTTAGCTTTTTCATAGTATTCTCAGTTATGTAAAATTAAGACTTGCTCCACTTCCCTTCAGCCCTCATCATTTTAATAAACTTTGTTGTTTTATCTTAATTACTGAGTATGTCTGCATTTAACCTCCACCACGACCAACCGATCGTTACAAATGACACTCAACGTGTATATAACGTTACAAATGGCGCCCAACGAAATGTCGGACATTGTGAGATTGTGCCACGGGTGTATTTCACCGGTGAGGGTGATATTAGTGAATTTTTAGTTAAACTAGATGATTATATTTTGTTCAATAATATACCTGAGAAAAGTAGATACGTAGTGCTTAAATGCTCATTGAAGGGCGAAGCACTTTTGTGGTTAGAGAATATAGGAAAGTTTTTGATTACTGATGAAGCGAAAAGATTTGAAAAAACTGTGATTGAGTTAAAGAAGGCATTTCCTCCCATTAAAGATAAAAGTATTTTGAGAAAAGAGTTCTATTGTAATAAGCAGAATATTTATGAGTCGGCGTCAAAATTTTATTTTCGTAAGCTGGAACTAAAAAATAAATTAGATTTAGATATCACATTTGAGGAATTGTTGGACATTGTTTTTCCTCTTTTTAATCCGAATATAGAGGACTTTATTGAAGTTAGAGCACCGAAGAATTTTGCAGAAATGCATCAGATATTATCGAAGTATGAGACTCGGCATAGCTCGGATCAACGGGATTTGCGTAGCCCTCGGCAGAGAACTGTCGCGGATAGTAATTTGAGAAATGAGGGGGATCGTAATTTTTTGAGATGGGGACAGCGATTTCCGGATAATAATTTGCGTAATAGAAATGATGGATTTGGTCGTAATATGTCGAATACGAGTAATGGTAATAGGAATTGTGGTGGTGCTAATAGTTTTAGAAGTGGTGAGAGAAATATGTATGGAAATAGACAAAATAGTGGTTATGATCGGAGAGGGGGAGTACGGGACAGGAATGTTTCTTCGCAAGTAAGGAGATTAACTTCGGATGAGAATTTGGAAAATGGGTCAATGCAAAAGAGATGTGTTCTCAGAGGTCGGGTCAGTTAAACTGGTAGGTGACTGTATTTCGGAAGGTATGCAGTCACAGCCTTAAATCGGAAAAGCCTTCTGTGAGTCTGAATAAAATTACTATTAACCGGTTGAGTTACCTGAAGTGTTAATTGTGTTAGATGGTATTGTCGTTAAAAGTGTCTTCGATACAGGGGCAGATAAGTCGTTCATTTCTTTTTATTGTTATCGGAAATATTTTTCGTATAAGAAGTTGAAGAGGTTAAATCTGGTGGTTCAGTCGGCACAGGGAAGTAGCTTGCGATAATAAAGGTTCAGTAGAATTGGAAGTTGAAATTCGTTCGGTTAGGACATGTTGGGAGTTTTGTGTGTTAGATGTATTAACAGTGCATTGTATACTTGGTGTGGATTATATGAAGGATAGAAGAATTAGTTTGGATTTCTTTAAAAAGTCGTTGATCGTGAATAATGATGAGAATGTGAGTAAGAAAGAGCATGTTTCAGTGTCAGTTAATATGGAGGAGTCGGGATTAAGTGAAATCGAGAAGGAGGAATTTTATAAGTTTTTGAATGAATTTGGAGAGGTTTTTTTCTGATAAACCGGGTTTAACGCATGTTGCGTGGCATGAGATTGATACTAGTTTAAAAGCACCTGTTGCTAGTAAACCATATCGTTATGATAAAGTTAAACAAGGTATAATTGATTATCATATTCAAAAAATGCTAGCGGACGATATTATAATGCCAATTGAGTCTCCTTTTGCATCTCCAGTAGTGTTATGTCGTAAAAATAATGGGAAAAGTTTAGATAATCCAGAGGCATATAGGTTTGCAGTAGATTATAGAAAGTTAAATGCGATAACGCAATACCCTCAGTATCCTATTCCAGTTATTGATGACATTTTGGCTAATATAACGAGTACGAATTATATGTCAACGTTGGATCTTACGTCGGGTTATTTTCAGATTGCAATGAAGCCGGAGGACATACCGAAGACTGCGTTCATTACTCGAAACGGTTGTTTTGCTTTTAAAAGAATGAGTTTTGGTTTATCGGGAGCGCCGGCAACGTTCCAGAAGGCCATGAATAATATCCTTAAACCTTTGATTGGTAAGGGTGTCCTGGTCTACCTGGACGACATAATTATAATGGCAGCTACTTTTGAAGAGCATTTAAGATTATTGAGGGAAGTATTTACGTTGTTAAGAGATGCTGGGTTAACAGTTAAGTTAGAAAAATGTAAATTTTTGAGAAAAGAGATAAAGTATTTAGGAGTTAAAATTACGCGTGATGGTATTAATATAGATAATGAGAAAATTGAGGCAATTACGTCAATGAGTCCCCCCAAAAATAGTAAGGAAGTGGCGACATTTTTAGGGATGGTGGCTTGGTTTGTCAAGTTCATTCCACGTTTTTCAGAGTTATGTGAACCGTTGTATAATTTAAAAAGGAAAAGGGTGAAGTTTGTATGGTCATCAGCGGCTCAGAGATCGTTTGAATTATTAAAAGAGGCAGTAGTTTCCCCTCCTGTTTTGGCTCACCCAGATTATTCGTCTCAGTTTGAAGTGTATTGCGATGCGAGTGCAGTGGGGGTTGGAGCGATGTTAGCACAGAAAGGTCGACCTATAGCGTTTGCGTCGATAATTTTAAATGCAGCGGAAAGGAATTATTCGATTACGGAAAGGGAGTGTCTTGCAGTAATTTGGGCTTTGAATAAATTTCGTTGTTTTTTTCACTAATATACCGGTTAAAGTCATTACGGATCATTCAGCTTTGACAAAGTTAACTAATGGAAAGGGTTTGTCGTCTCGTATGGTCAGATGGTGTTTGAAGTTAGCAGAGTATAATGTGGTTATAGAACATGGGCTGGCAAGGAGAATGCGGTAGCGGACGCTTTGTCACGAAACCCGCATGGTGGTTTAGAGGTCACGGAGGAAGTTAAGTGTTGTGCATTATCGTCGTTGGTGTTAAGGTCACGAGAGCAGTTAATAAGGGAACAGAAACAAGATGAGGAATTTGGTAGTTTGTATCGTTATTTGGAAAATCCTGATGATGTCCCGAGCGCAGATGTGCCTATGCTTGAGAAATGGTCCCAATCTTTTAAGCTTATCGATGGTCTTCTTTTTTATTCTAAAATTGTAAATTCACATGGAGAATTAAGAGTTTTTATTCCGGCTAGTCTTCGTAAGGCCATCTTGAAAGAATTTCATGATAATCCATTAGCAGGTCACTTAGGAATCAGGAAAACTTATGCTCGAATTTGTGAATCCTGCTACTTCCCAAAAATGCGGGAAGCAGTGCGCGCTTATGTCTCCAGCTGTAGCATATGCCAACGTTATAATTATAAAAATGTAAGTCCAGCTGGCAAATTAATTCCTATTAAAGTAAATCTTCCTAATGAATGTGTAGGTGTAGATTTAATCGGTCCTTATCCATTGTCTAATCCTAAAAGATATAGATTTGTACTAGTTATAGTTGATTATTTTAGTAAATGGGTAGAGTTAGTCCCCCTCAGGAAGGCTTCTGCACCTGCAATTGCCGATGCATTTTTTGAGAATTATATTTCTAAATATGGTGCACCAGTTAGGGTAGTTAGCGATCATGGCCCTTGTTTTATTTCTGATATATTTAAGGCCCTGTGTGAGAAGCTGGAGATCGATCATTCTTTTACTGTTCCTTATCGTCCTCAGTCTAATATGGCTGAACGTGTAAATCGTACATTAATTCAAATGATTTCTTCTTATGTTGGTTCTCATCATGCAAATTGGGACCAGTTTCTTCAGCATTTTGCGTACGCACTTCGTACGGCAGTTCACGAGTCGACGGGGAAAACGCCAGCTGAATTGTTTTTGGGTAGAAAAGTCATTACTCCATTCCAAAGGCTAGTTATGGTATCAGATGCGGAAAGTCAGTACATGTGTCAGGATATTGAGAGGTTGGTTAAGGAAGCTCAAGTTCAGATGGGAAAAGCGCAAGAAAAGCAGGCTCAGTATTATAATATGCGTAGAAGGGAGTTAGAAGTGAAAGTTGGAGATTTTGTGTTGGTAGAAAAACATTGGTTAAGTTCAAGTCGTCAAAAGAGAGTAGCTAAGTTTGGTCCGAAGTTTGTAGGTCCGTTTGAAGTTTTGGAAGTTCGAAATAGTAATTTGGTTGTTGATGTCAATGGTGAAAGAATGACGGTTAATCTGGATCAGGTTAGAGTTTATAAGTTTAGAGAAAATGGTAGTGAAGGTTCTCATGTGTCGAGTGGTGTTTCGCGAAATTCCCGATCCAATGAGTGTCCCGAGTCCAGCACTTCTTCATCTAATTCTTTTCATCAATATTCAAGAAGAAAATTTGGTCAAACAGCTCCAAAAACTGTTGTTGAAAGTAGAAAGCCTATCAATCCGAGAGCACAGTATGATAATAAAAATAAGAGAACTGTGTCAAATACATCAGATTCTGTGTGCCATAAAAGGCAAAAGATTATAAACTGTCCCGTTCCTCCACTTATTAGACAGCAACCTCAGAAACACAAATTATCTAATAGTTCACCATCTTCGGTACTTAATCCCCGGAAAAGATTTCAGATGGACACTCGCCAAACTGTTAAAAGGACTTTAAAGTCGGAATTTTTGCCCAATAAGAAACAGCATAGGTCCGGAAAGAAACGTGGTTTAGGATCTTCAGTAACTTCGGGTGCATCTAGAAAGAGGAGACAACGCTCAGATTACCGGCATCAACAGTGTGAATCTCGCCATGGAGTGACCCCAGCGAACCGGCCAGAGCAGAGTCGTCGAGCGGAACCTACAAGTATTCCACGGCATCCATTCAGAACCAGGCTGCAGGCACGACAGTCAACTGTGGCATCACCGTACAGTTCTGATGACGAAAGATCCTTCGTACAAGGTTTCTGGGACAAGAGGAGAAATCCATCCTGTAGTACACTGTTAAAAATCTGCTGCATTTTGCTGCAACGCCCTCCACCACTTGTATATAATATCTCTATTCCAACCAATGAGAAAGCGCCATTTCACGGCCAAGTAACCGTTTTCTATACAAGTAGGGGAGTGCGTTGCAGCAAAATGCAGCAGATTTTTAACAGTGTATGAAGCCGGCCAGCAGCGAATCATCTCTATGATTGGGTGATAATGTTCTTTATTAAATTTCTATTAGAGTGCATATATGTGGTAGCAATGTGAAGGAATGGAAAGCAGAGAGACTGTTTTGTATTTTTGGCCAATTTTTGGAATTTTTTGATGGACTCACGATTAGTGCTTAATTGTGTTCAAAATTTGTTTGCAAAATTGTTAATTTTATGTATGTTTGAGATTTTGGTCTTAACTGCTTTTAAAAATTCTGGATCTATTGTTAAATTGTTATGTTATTTGTTAAAAATGTTACTGTATTGTTATATTGTTCATGTGTTATAAAATGTATGTTAATGTATGTTTAAATTTTCAGAAAGTACAGATAGTAATTTGGGTTATTTTGTACACGCGCCGCGGTTCAGGCGCGCACGTGTTTTGCGGTCAAGAAGTCCTTGACACGCGTTTCTATCTCTTGTACTAACATTTAATGAATTAACTTTCTTCTTACCGTTCGTGTTTTATGTGTTACGTTTGTACTTTAGTTGGGAATGGTTTCCGCAAGTTGCAAAGTTTTAAGCTGCGTTTGAATTTGAAATTGTATTGTATTAAAATTGAATGTTAATGTGATTTTCTTGCAGGGAAGTATACCTGTGTTATGTATTGATTCTGCTATTTTTCTTTTAGTTAATGCAGATGAAGAGCATGATGACGTCATTTTGTAAATTTTTGATATTTGATTGTTGCATAAGCACAGCGATGTGACGCTGTACGTATGTGCCCCAATTATTGTTAAAGTGGAGTTAAGTTCTGAAGAATTTTGGGAGTTAGTTCATTGGCTAATGGGTATGTAGGTATTACGTAGTAGCAGGGTTATTTTAGTATGAAGTAAATTTAATTTTAGATGAGTTCGGAATTTGGATGAGGAAAATTTTTGCGCATTGGGTTTTTTGGACTTGGTGCGAATTCTAGTATTAGGAAAGTTATGGAGAGATTTTTTGTAAAATTATAGTTGTATTGCAATATTGAGGAAAATTTTGGAAGTTTAGTGTTTTGAGAAATTTTAGCACTCCCAGTGGAGTGGGCTGTTTTGAAAGAAGAAGTAATTAGTTTTGAAGGTTTTACGAGTTTTTGGAAGTTTTACGGAGGCTATTTGTAAGATAGAAGAATGATTGGATTGAATATTTGAGGCAAACTGAGGTTTTTTGGTTGTGATGGGTTAAAGTTAATATTTTAAAAGTTATGTTTCGGCGCTAAATTTCACCCATCACTGTGTTTTTTTACGGTTTGAAATTTATAACAAGAAAAAGTTCTAGGCATGCATTTGGCCCAGCCCTTTTTCTCTGTAAAATCCGAGGGGGGGTTGTGAGGGAGTGACCTTTGTCATAAAGGCACTCTAGTATTTCTGAGATCGTGACGTCAATAATTTAACATGTAAAAGCGTAAAAGCGACATCTATCCTCTCTTTTACTTTAACTTTCTAGAGTGTGTGTGCTCTTTCGGATTCTGCAGTTAGCTCGCGGTTATTAGTAATATGTTAATGTGAAGTATCTCAGTTTGCAGCATATAAAAGCTTGGGTGTGAGTGTGTGGTGAGTGTCTCTGGCATTAGCCAGCGAGTGTGAGGATCTCTGACGTTAGATAGCGAAGTAAGATATTGTTCAGCGAAGTGCTAGCCGATTGAAAGTAGCAGCGGGCCTCCAGTGAAGTGTAAAGGAGTTTCGATAGTTGACTTGAGAGTTGGCCGTGGTAAGAAACTTCATAGTAGTTTCATTTTGATTATTTGTGAATAAAGAATTACACACAGCCACGGCCTGTCTAATTAAGCTTTGTCTAGTAGCTCAGCCAAGAGATAGTGAGAAGTGTTAGAAGGTGCCACGATTGAGCTCGTCCGGAGCCTGTGAGTATGCGTTTAGCTTTTTCATAGTATTCTCAGTTGTGTAAAATTAAGACTTGCTCCACTTCCCTTCAGCCCTCATCATTTTAATAAATTTTGTTGTTTTATCTTAATTACTGAGTATGTCTGCATTTAACCTCCACCACGACCAACCGATCGTTACAAATGACACTCAACGTGTATATAACGTTACAAGTTGATATAATGGGAAAATTTAGTTTAGGAAGAAAATACCCAGTAGCTTGAAATTTCTTTTTCAGCATTTCATACTATTAGATGGAAACATACTTGAATACTTTTGTTCAGCCCTGTAGTTTACATTGTACCTTTATTACATGTCAGCATTCGGCTAAAATTTATTGTAAACTAAAACACTTTTAAAACAACTGAAATCACATTCTCATAAATTATCATTCATAGGTGCCCATGTACCGAATTCTTTGCGTGGCCCTGTATATCCTTTTATCTATATTCTGCAAACATTTCTCAGTAAATTGAATGAAGCTCAGCGTAAAAATGCATAGCTTATTTAAGAACCACGTTTAAATAATTTACGCTCATATTCAGTAATGTTGGTGAGCTCTTTTAGGTAGCCCTGTATATCAACTATAACATTTATACACACCATATAATGTGCATATATTTAACGAAATATCAACGCGCATATCATAATTAAAATGCATTTCATCCCTCCATCATCCATCATCGGACACATATACGGTACTTCGCAAAGAATATACTATTTGAAATCTTTTGTATGGTCCTGTAAATGCTATATACTTCATATTATGCAAGACAGCAGCGTATAATTTATATTAAGCTTCAGTGACATATATCAATTTTATTATACATGAAACAGCTTAATATATTTAAAATATGTCACACAAAATTTCCCCCTTTACCATTTTCTAATGGAATTCTTTTGTGTGGCCATGTAAATGAATAATAGCTACATTTTCACCTTATATTTTATAGAATCCATATTTCAATATGTTTGACAGGGTATAACATCCTTAAAATTCCTTTGAAACGATTTTTCCACATAGGCCGTAATGTAATGGGAAACTTTTGATTCGCCCTGTAGATAAACTAATCATGGGGATAAACTAATCTTTATTTTCAATAGGGTTCGTGCTAGGGTAAACGTCAATAACGTCCTAAAATTTCATGGCAATCCGAGTATATAAACGATTTTTCCCCATGGGCCGTAATGTAATGGAAAACTTTTGATTCGCCCTCTAGATAAACTAATCATGGTAGAAACTTCATTTTCAATAGCGTTCCTGCTGAGGTAAACATCAATAACGTCCTAAAATTTCATGGCAATCCAAGTATATTAACAATTTTTCCCCATAGGCCGTAATGTAATGGGAAACTTTTGATTCTCTCTGTAGATAAACTAATCAAGGTAGATACTTCATTTTCAATAGGTATCGTGCTAGGATAAACATCAATAACGTATAAAAATTTCATAGCAATCCGAATATATTTACGGGAGTTAGAGCGCGGACAGACGGACAGACTGCCATCCGGCCAGACGGACAGACAAACCGAATGCATAAGCACTTTTCAACTTTGTTGGAAAGTGCTAAAAAAAAAGATTTTATCAACTTTTTGATTTTGATTTTTTTTTTTCATTATATTATAAAATCCATTATTTTTATTAAGCATTTTTATATTGAGAATACAAAATAATAATAATAATAATGCAGTGATTTGACAAGTATTTGTAGAAATTTTAGTGTTTTAAACACATAAAACAGCAAGCTTTAAAATTCTTCATTTTTTTAAATTAAAATTCTAAATTTTCACTCATATTTTTTTTTATCAAAATCAGTTTTTATAATGCATGATGCATAATGTATTATCTATAATAATGTACGTGCTTAGCAAGTAAATCTTACATCAGTTTAACACAAAAAAAAAAAAAAAAAAAAAAAAAAAAAAAAACTTGGAAGTTTTTTAAAGGGTACCGAGTACCCTTAATTGCTAAAAGAAGTTCAACAAAAGCAATTAAAACTGTAAAAAAAAAACATTTAAAAAAAATAAAAAATTAGTAAACCTTTTACATGTATTGGCCTCGTTGAAATTTTTATCATGACGAATAAGCATATTTGAAAACGTCATCATTCGCGTTTTTTTTATATTTTGTCTTGGATTTCTCACGTTTTTAAAACATTTATGATTTATTGTGTATTGTATATTAGTAGTATTATATGGTTTATGGTATATTAGTTATTCGACTAGATTTTTTTTACTCATTCGAACTTCATTTTTTATACATAAAGCATAAGTAATCAAAATTCTGTACTTTCTGATAAAAAATAATGTTCGAATTTGAAAAAATCTGATCGAATATCATAAAGTTAAGAAAATTAGTTTGTAAACTCATATTTTTATTTGCACATTCCTCAAAATATTTTTCAAATGTGAAATTTTCAGCTATTGATTTGGTTAAAGATTAATTTGTATCGGTTAGTAATGAGTATTTCTTGAAACGACATCATTCAAGGGTTAAAATCCCACCGTCTAATCTGTCCCCCATCATCTAAAAGTATGATAAAATCCCAAACTATAGTGTATAAAAGTTAGTTAAATTCGTCTTTTTTCGTTAAAAATCAATTTTTATCTCTGTCCCTGTTCAATTATTAAAATTCATTAAGGTTAGAGTTGTTGAAAAACTAAAATGTATGTTTAACTTTTCACTTTTAAGTTCATTTTCTGAACTCATAATAGAAAAAAAAATCTAAAGAAATCAGCTTTAATATATATATGTATTCGTTTGTTTTTCTTAATTAATATAATTCAATAAGGTGATAACTAAAATATTGTAAAATGATGTTCAAAACTAAAATGTGTATTTAACTTTCCGCATTTAAGTTGATAGCTTGATATTTTAGTTGAAAAAAATCTAGAGAAATCAGCTTTATTACATTTTCCATTGTCTTTCTTAATTAAGGGTGCACGCTATCTTTCAAACTATCTCTTCAATTTTGAATAAGGCTCTAGTAATATGTGGTGGCACAATACTTAATATTAAAAATTAAATAAAAGTTTTAAAAAATCTTGTAAGACAGCCTATTTTACTAAAATTAATTTTTTTAATTAACTTTTTTAAATTTCATATTACTTTTATAAATATGAATATTTTTGCTTCCTTTTTTCCCATACTCATCAAAACATACTACATAAAAAACTGTGTATGGACTTTTAGATTCATGGGATGTTATATTTAATATGATTTTTTTTTCTCTCTTTGTATATTAAAAATGAAAGAATTTCAACAAGCTCTCAATTTAAGCATTTTTTTTTTAAATAACTATAAAATTAAATGTTATAGCCGTGTACAAAAATATTAAATGCATCATGCAAAACAAATTAAAAAAAAAGTTTAAACCTCTATCTAAATTAGCAAAAAAGCCGTTGTTATATTTATCGAATACAAGTTATAAAAATATAACCAGGGAGAAAAATCAGTTCAAAGTTTTCATTTGTATGAGAAATTGTGCTGAATCTATTAACAACATTTATAATATCTCGCGATATAAATGTTGTATAAGTAAAAAAAGAGGTATCGAAATATTCACAATTAAAAAAGCTTTCAGTTAATGTTAAATGAAGGAAATTCGATATTTTTGCCGATTTGAAGATAGTGTATCCCCTTAATGTAACTCAATAAAGTGATGTCTATTCGAAAATTAAAATGTATGTTTAACTTATCTCTTTTAAGTTGACAGTTTAATCTTATAATTGAAAAATATTTAAAGAAATAAGTTTTTTTCTTTAAAAAGTGATACTTTTCATAGTTTTGCTTAATTAATAATACCCATTAAGATGTTGATCATTCAAAATTAAAATATAAGTTTAATCTTTATCTTGGAGCATAAAATTAACTCTTAAAACACCATTTTGCCCTCTAGAAGGCGGCGTGGTGCGAGAGGATGAAGTGCAGGTGGGGGTGCCTGAGGCGGGGCGAGGTGGAGGGATATGATGGCGGGACATCCTGCCGGCGGCTAAGCCAGAACTGCCCTTTTCTTACTACTCAATCTTTTGGGAGAATAGCCTCTGAGGCCGAGATATCCTCTATGTATCCAAGGAAACGGTATTCAATATTGTTTTCTATTTTCTGTTATTAATAAAATTTTATTTTAAGTTAAAGGATTGTTCACCTTCTACTAGTTCTCGGATTAGGCATTTCCGAAGTATACACATATTTTCTACATTTTTGTGAATTACTTTATTTTTTACAATTATATTTATGGCTAAACTGCAGATTTAACGACTGCTTGGCGGTTCACTTGGCGATAAATTCGTCAATTCTATCAACATAAATATTCAGATCCAATGTTAACAAATAATATAAATTAATAATATAATAAATAATGCAGCAAATAATGTGAAACATAATGCAAATAAACAATATAAACAAATAATTTTTTCAAGCTATGCCAAGCAGTTGTTAATCCTCTAAAGTCGTTAATTCTAAAAGAGATTAAGTTACGCTACATTGTGTGGGAAAACGTTATTACTTTTAGTTTAAAAATTATTATTTAAATCATCTTTTTTACTATATTTGTCTTTTTATAAATTATTTTAGTATAACAAAATTACAATACAATATTTAAAAACATATAATTCAGTGACAGAAATAAAAAAGTATTCGCATAAAAAATTGGAACATATCTGGGATATTTAATAAACAAACTCATCCCGAGCTGGTACTAATTTCTCCATTTTCGACATGGACCAGCTGTAACTGCCCAACGCAGTTCGTTCCAGGTTTCTGTCAAGCGTAGTGCATCGGTACAATATTAATATCCCCTATATTAATGTGACCATGATATGTGTTTCTATAAGTATCGTAAATATATTTACTATAACTAGGATCATCACATAAGTATGGAGGTTATCATTTTACGTATAATTACTTCATAAAATTCAAGGCAGCATGTTGTCA
Source organism: Maratus speculifer (assembly GCA_964019185.1). NCBI lineage: Eukaryota > Metazoa > Arthropoda > Arachnida > Araneae > Salticidae > Maratus > Maratus speculifer. The sequence goes on from CAXHSM010001495.1 coordinate 35,626, forward strand.
TCAATTTTATGGAGTAATGTTACATATATATATATATATATATATATATATATATATATGTATGTATATATATATTACAAATTTAAAATTTTTTCGCCAGAACTAACCTTTATACTATCTTAATTTTCCGTACTTACTTCAAATTATTAAATTAAAATCTTGTTTCTAGATCTAATCTGTTAATCTGTATGCAGACGATATAAATTCTTAATTTGCCTTAAAAAACATTATTCCAGTATGCGTAAATTTAAAAAGATGGCTCTAAATTAAAAATATTCTTAATTAAAACTTTATTTCTAAATATTCCAAATAAAACTGGTTTCTTCTATGTTTTTATCAACCCTTTTTAAGAAATTCTTATTAAATTTATTCCAAACCCATACCTTTCAAAAATATCATTATTTTATTTTATCTATTTATTTATTTTTCCTACGTCAACCTTTGATGTGTGCATATTAATAAATTCATTTCTTTTCTTTTTCTCTTAAAATTAATCATTTATAAAAATCGTCTGCCTAAGATATTTAAAATTCTGAGTCAATTATAAATTGGTTAAATAATATTTTTTTTAAAATAAATTTATCGTCTGTGGAAAATAGCCTCGTAGCTGGACAAGAATTCTGTTTACATAAAAGAATGATGGTTTGAGGTTACAGAATGTGCCAGAACTTTCTTTTTAGTTTAAAAAGGTGGAAGTCTCGAGATGAAAAAGAAGATTTCTTGGGTTGCTTCTTCGATGAGGACAGCTCGCTGAAATAATGATGGAATTTTTGCAAAAGGAGCTTTTCCTTCCTCATTATTACGAATTTAATAAATGAATTTACAGCAGCCCATGACTAATTATTGGATCTTCTACATTTATTTATTTATTTTGTTTTTTCCCTCGCTTGCCATGACTGTGTGTTTCTTTTTAACCAGGGGAAATAATTCGAGTTCTCCTTAAATCGTCACATATTACATATACACATATTACAGTTTGAAAAAGAAATGAATGATTGCAGCTTGTTGTTTAAAAAATAAGTCTATATCGCAAATAATAATGTTCTTGCCATGACTAATTTTTAAAAAAAGAAGCGATTACTTTGTTCTTTGTTTATAACGTGCCAGGAAACTAGAAAGTGTAAGAGAAACATTTTACTGCAAGTAAAAATGAATATATAGAATATTTAAAAAGATATGGTCCCACCAGTGGTTAAGAAGTTCTGCTTTCGATGCTGGAAGTGCTCGGTTCCAACCCAATCGCGCAGGTCGTTCTAATCGTTTGGATTTTTCCGTGCTTTTCTTTGAACCTTGGGAAACTTTACGTAAATACAAGTTAGGTTTCTTTAGAAAGACCCAAATGAAGGGTACTTCTCCTAAGCCCTCGTGCAGATAATCGGCCATCATAAATAGTACCTGACACCTTGAAAAATATGTGTAATAATAAGAAATAATTTTTGGCGATACATGTGCAAATGATAGCAGATGTTGCTCTTTCATAAATGGTACCTAGTCAGCAATACAGGAAAATGTAAAAAAAATGTTTAGTCGAATTTTCTGAAAATTCAGAAAGAATTTCGTTGTATAATGAGTCTTACTTTCGTTATTTTCTAAATATTGTGTTATATATCAGTTTGATTTAATTCAATTTTATTATTTGTCAAACACAAAATAATTATTTTGATGATTTATGTAATTCGATTTTTTTTTTTTTCGGACTAAATTATCGTTCAAAATCATGTCTTCATAAACATAAAGAAACTAAATTTAGAAATACAAATAATCCACGATTCGTCCTCAGGCTGAACAGATAAATATGTAGTTTTCGCTTAATCGCTCTGCCGTTTGACGAATTCTAGCGAACAAACACACAAAATGTCTCTATAAAAGATGTGCGGACAGATTGGATCCCCATAAACACGTGTTCACTCAAGCCCACCCGAGACGCTACAGAAAAAAAAATAACAAACCATCTTTCCTTTTCTGAGATTATTTTCTTGTTTTTTGGAGTTTTGCTCTTTTCAATCTACCATCGTAAATGTCAAAAACTACGAGTTACGGGCGCGGCAAGTTTGAGTCAAGACCGGAATGATTTCGTTGGGGGGGGGGGGGGGGGAAATCTCGTTTCCGGAATGCTACATCTCTTTTTGTAATATTGTGAAAGTGGATGGCTATTTAGTAATAATATGTGTGTATATATATATATATAGTCGACACCGGTTATAACGTACTTCCAAGAGAACAGAAAATATCGTTACTGAAGTATGATATAAGCAATTACCAATAAAATGCAGTGCAAAAAATGAAAGAAAAAACGCATAGAATCACACACAATAATGGAGATTTAAAATGGGAATTTTATCAGTTTATCACAATCAAATAGGGAAAAAATGCTACTTGAATCTTTATTTTACAAAAAATCATCAGATATTTTTCATTGATTTTCATATTTTTCATGGTCAAACCTGGTAGATATATTGAATGAGAATAAAATATGTTAATGTGGCAAAGCTTCGATTAAAATTTCGTTATTACTAAAATTGCTAGTGAATAGTCATTTAATTTTGCCAATATCAGAAAAAAAAAGACAGATATTAAGTGTCCTTTGTCAAAAATCTGATCAAAAGCAAACGTTTATTAAAAAAAAAAAAAAAAAAAAAAGAAAAGTAAAGAAAATAAAAGAAAAAAGAAAAGAAAAAGAAAAAAGACTACATTTTATTAAGGTTATATTTGTAATAAAACTTTTTTTAATTAATATAACAAATAAATCAAAAGGTAATCGTCACGGTATAAATCAACTAATAATAAAAATACGAAAGAAAATAGACACTCGATATTGTGTAAATGCACTGATATGAAAAGAAAAAAAGCAAATTCAAAAACATATGATAACGAAACGAAAAATACTAACTTATAGCTGAGAAACCCTTTTTCAAGAGCAATGTTACACGGTAATAAAACTAAAAAAAAAAAAAAAAAAAGAATCGAAAATTATTTTTGTAACAATTCATTAAGCAATATATATTCCTTTTTAAAAACTAACATTAAATCAAGTTTCGAAAAAAAAAAATCATTAAAATATCATTTACGATGATTTTTTTTATGATTATTCACACAACGTACATCTTATTTGTCAAGGTAATTATACAATCATCCATCAAAACGTCGTTAGTTTATGAAAACGGGTAATCACGGATCACGCAGACGCTGTTGATATGAGAAGAATATATATACAGTAAAACCTCCGAGGAGCGGCCAGCGATGGGACTGTGTAAAAGTGGCTGCTTCTTAGAGGTGTCCGGTATTTGGAGGTTTTGCTTCAACTGATTAGAAAAATAACCAAAACTATTTAATTCAATAAAATACTTCAAAAAATGTTTAATTTTTTAATTATTTTTCACAAACGATATTATTTTTCGAGCTAAATTAGGTAGATTTCGTAAGAAATACTACCTATTGCAATCGCACCAGTTTATATATATACCTATCTATCTATCTATATATCTCACTTTTTTATGGACACGATAACTTCTATAATTTTTCACCAATCTTTACCAAACTTGTACATAAAATCAAAGGGGTTAAAATCTTGGCTAAGTTCGTTAATGGGCAAAATCGGACCAAAGGGGTCTTTATAGGGGGCGTTTTTGTGAAAACCGAAAAAACGCCAAAAATACGCCGAAAATGGGCCAAAAGTATGTGCATGACAGATTTTTGATAAATTTAGAAGTGGGCTCAAGGGGCAAAAAAAAAAAAAACAGGGATTTTGAGAGAAAAAAAGTCATAACTTCGTCAATTTTTAAGATATCAAGTCCAATTAAATTTCTTGTAAATGTTCTTAAAATTATCTAAAACTTTGTATTTACAAGTTTTTGATAGGACCAACTTTTACCGATGAAAAAAATTAAAAACGAAAAGAAAAAGGGCGCTGAAAAAAGAGAAAAATCCATAACTCCGTCAATTTTTAAGATATCAAATCTGATTAAATTTATTTTACATCTTCTCAAAAATATCTACAACTTTTATATTGACAAGTTTTTCATAGGACCAATTTGTATAGCAAAAAGAAATTAAACAAAAATAGGAGTTGGAGAAAAAACCTCAAATCCAAACTGCTTATATTCTGACTCATTTTTAAATTCATTTTTGATTTTAAACGCATCCAAATGGTAGATCCTCTTATTTAGAAACTCTATAAAGTGACGCATTGGTCAATTTTCTGTTAAAGACAGAATATATTTCAAAAAAGGCTACCAAAAAGGGTATTTTGAACAGAATTTCCGAAAGTCATCGGGACTGAAAATTGAAGTAAGTATTCAAATAAGAAATTGCGTTTTTTTCTGACTCGTTTTTAAATCCATTTTTGTTCTCAAACGCATCCAATTTACAAATCCTCTTATTTAGGAACTATATAATGTGATGCATTGGTCAGTTTTTTGATAAAGACGGAATATATTTCAAAAAAGGCTACCAAAAAGGGTATTTTGAACAGAAATTTCCGAAATCATCGTGACTGAAAATTTAAGGAAGTGTTCAAATAAGAAATTGTGTTTTTTTTTTCTGACTCGTTTTTAAATCCATTTTTGCTCTCATATGCATCCAATTTACAGATCCTCTTATTTAGGAACTATATAATGTGATGCATTGATCGGTTTTTTGATAAAGACAGAATATATTTTGAAAAAGGCTACCAAAAAGGGTATTTTGAACAGAACTTTCCGAAGTCTTCGTGATTTGAAAATTTAAGGAAGTTTTCACATAGCAAATTGCGTTTTTTATGACTCATTTTAAAATCCATTTTCGCTCTCAAACGCAACAATTTACAAATCCTTTTATTTAGGAACTATATACTGTGACGCATTGGCCAGTTTTTTGATAAAGATAGAATATATTTTTAAAAATGCTGTCAAAGTGAGTATTTCGCACAAAATTTTCCGAAGCAATCATGATTAAAGAATTAAGGATGTATTCAAACAACAAATCGGTTATTTTATGACTCATTTTTAAATTCAATTTTTTCTCAAATGCATTCAACTGACAGTTTTTTGTTATTTAGGAACTGTATAATATACTGTTTTGGTCGATTTTTTAATAAATTCAGAATCTATTTCAAAATATGTTGCCAAAATGGGCATTTGAGCTGAATTTTTCTTAAGATGATTCTGATAAAACCAGTTTTTGCAGAAAAATGAATTTAAAAATGTTTCATAAACGGCCAAAAGAAGTTATTAAACTGGGTTTATCTCTAATCATATATATATATATATATATATTGTTGAAATGAGCACTCTTCGAAATCTACCTCCGCCTATAGGCCCAGCCGACAGGGATTTTTTTTCTAACCAGCCGTTAGAAGCTTTGAAATCATTAATACCAAGTTATTTGGCAATTTTCAATGCGATTTCTTGCAGAATCGGCTCTGAAATCGGTAAATTTTTAGATCTGCAATTTCTAAACCATTCTAATAGCATTTCATTTATTACTTCATTCCCAGTTTTGCGACATTTAACTTAATTTTCTACGTTTTCGCCTCTAAGATGTTTCTCAATATGCATTTCTTTATTCTTTAAAATTTCATTTATTTGCGTTCTTGCGCACCCATATTTTTCTGTTAATTTCCGTGTACTAGCCCTTTTTACTATCATCAATAATCTTTAATTTTTCACTGACAGATAAAAATTTATTTTTACAAATTTTACTCATGTTCGGTTTAGAAAACTAGAGATAAATGGTTGGCGAATAGGTTTCGCTTTTTTTCTCTGGATAGACAGGGAGGAACAATATATAAAAGATAGGGGTGAAGGCATCAACATGACCATATTAAATAAAGGTTTTCAAATTTGATTTTTCAGATACAACTCCACAGACGTGTGTGGAGGGGGTGAGGGTAGGAAAAAGGCGGGCACACTATTGGAGGAAATAAGAAGTGCCCCTCACTAGCAACAACCTAGAGAGCGGGGGGGGGGGGGGGGTAGGCTCAATGGCAAGATACCCTACATAAACATAACAGGTATCTAAAGCAAACGATTTTTTATTTAAATGTCGCAATTTACAAAGTTCTTGGTTTCTTTTGATGGCCGTGTCGGAATGAATTTCGCTGGCCGCGGCCGGTTTTTAGAGGTGACGGTATTCGGAGGTTCAATCTAATATTATTTCAATATGACTCATTGCGTTCTATGAAAAAATGACCGGTTATTAGAGGTGATCGCTCTTTAGAGGTCCCCTTTAATGAAGGTTTTACAGTATATACAGGGTGTCCAGCAAATAGCACTCTGATTTCAAAATTAAATTTCTCAAAAACAAAGATTAATAGAATTATGCAGTAAACGGTTTGTTTATCAGGTAAGCTGTAAAAATCTTATACAAAAGTTTCGAACGGCAAATATTTTGAAAAGATTGTGTTCTGATCGCAAAGAATGCTTTGATTTGACATTTTTCTTGCTTTAGATTGCTGCCAGAGAATGTATTTTTCGGCTTAAAATGCCATATTTCATAGTTTTTTTTAATTAAATTTTTGAAATTTCGAAATTCTAAAAATTTACTTCGAAAAATCTTTAAAATATTGCATTGTAAGCTGAAAAATTACTTCTCTGCAGGCAATCTAAAACAAGAAAAATGTCAAATCAAAGCCTTCTATGCAATCAAAGCATTCTACGCAATTTTTTCAAAATATTCACTGTTTGAAATTTCTGTATAAGATTTTTACAGCTTACCTAATGAAAAAACCGTTTACCGCATATTACTATCAATCTTTGTTTTTGAGAAATTTAATTTTGAAATCAGGGTGTTATTTGCTGGTATCTGCATGCTTTCTAAAGTGAACGGTTTATAATTTTTCTTAACCTCTTCGGTCCCTGGGTGTTCTTTTTTACTCATAAAAACTAAAATGTCTGAATTTTTTACATTGTTACACGTCTCCTTAATAGTTGAATGGTTTTTTTGGCACAGATGTCATATACGCACCACATTTGCGCGTGCTTTTTCCTCCGCCAATTTGTCATTGCACATCTGTGCCATGGTGAAGATCCGCTTAATAAGTTTATAACAAGTTTAGGAAAATAAAATGAAAAATTAAAACTCAGTGAAATGTTTTGTTTAAGTAAAGCAAAAGCATGCATTCAATATGGCTTACGTATTAATGTTTACGATTCATTGTGAAAATTATATTTACTGTTTTATTACTTATTGAGTTTATTATTTACACCTGTTTCCTTTTTTATTGAATTCATGTTTATTTACTGTTAGTTTTCATTTTAATTTCATAAATTATTTTCATTATTTACTATATCAATAATTATTTATATCAAACTATCATTTACTTATTTTTATTTCATTTTTTAAAATACTAGAATCTCTTTCATTTTTTTCACGTTATTTTAATTTTCATATTGCAATAAAAAATCACATGCATTATAGCATACAATTTGTAACACATATTCAAAAGCAAAATTTTCGCCGAATTGGCGGGGAAAAAAAGCATGCCCAAATGTGTTGCGTATATTACATCTGTCCCTTTTTTTCTTCTTTTGCATTGAAAATAAACAAATAAATGCCGGCATCTAAGCCGAATTCCTCTTAAAATAAATCTTTTTCAACTGAGTTTGCAAAATGTCCACAAAAGTTCAAAAGGCAGTATGACCAAGGAAGTAATAAGTTTTCATAAGTATTTAACTTCAATCTTTTTCAGTAAATTCTTTTGAAGAGTTGTTGATTATTTACTTGTTTAAAGTTCTTAAATTTGTGATGGCGTTAATTTAGGTTAATGGTTATTAAAATGTTGTTTTAAGGGGGGGGGGGGGGTAGTTTTAGATCCATATTTTTTAACCTAAATTACTAAGAGCCTAAAAGATCAATTTCAGAAAAGATATGTTTTCTGTCACTTACAATGTTATTTTGTTTGAAAAAAAAAGCGATGAATAAGTATTTACATTATTTATTTTAGCTTCGGAACTGAAGATGTTAAGGAGACAACGAATATTCGAAAATTCATGTTCGGTTCAATTAAAGGGTTTTAAATATTTACTATAAAAAACAAAATAGTCCGAATCATATAGTGGGAAAAAATTAATTCAATGAAGTTTTTCCCCGGAGAAAAAATAGTGAATTACTTTAAAATTAATGGCAAATTTAATTTCTACCCCCTACGCACCAGGTTCTTCAACCCCCATTGATATACCACAAACTCGAAAAACTTACTAATTTGATCGGCTTAAAAAAACTGCGAAACATTGAATTATATATATATCCTACAGTTAAACGTCTTTTGGCTATTTACATTTTTGATTACACATAATTAATTAAACAGTGAAATACACAGAGTCATTGGCTCCCGGTATTATTCGGACCGTGGTATGAGAAAAAACTTAAGTAAGGCATTTCAACTTTTTAATCTTATGCAATTTTCACTATATTTTTATTTCTCTTTTAAATATTTACGTTAAAATAATTCTGTTGTTCGACTGGAAACATTATTTGTGCCGGCTTAGAATTCACAACAATAGTAAAAAAATCATATGAAAATATAAAATAAATGTCACATCTATTTTTTTTTTTTTTTTTTCGTAGTAATTGTTTTGTGATATTACTTGGTCATTTTAAGTATGACGTAATTTCTTTTACTTCCTTCTTTAAACGCATATTAATGAATTTATTTATTATTTAAAAGTTTTTTTCCCCTTTTGATATTCACGTGAAGATATTTTTATGCTAAAAAGGAAATATTTTTTATTTCCTCACTATTTCTTGCCTTTACGGTGGTTCACGCATTTTTATGAATTCATTATTTTAATATTTTCTTTCTCTTTTAATATTTGCAAATTTGCATGTAAAAATAGTTTTATAACGTTATTTTCAATATTTCCCGTTATTTTCAATATTTAACTCGCAATTTTTTAATTCTCATTTGAAAGGGTTTTTTTTCTTGTTTGTAATAGCCACGAAAATAATAACCTTTTCTAAAACATTTGCAAAAAATGTCTCGCAAAATGCTGAAAATTCGAATTTAAAATGGAAATAAATCCTTGAAAAATGAGTCAAATTAGAAAAATAAATGCAGTCTGCACACTTGTAACTTCCGAGGTATAAAAGGATCTAAAAATATTTAAATTCTTATGTATAATTTTTGCTTCTATAAAACTTTTTAATGGAAAAATTCACACCAACTTTAGCATTAAATCTCTCTTTAAATAATTCTTGAATTTTAAAACTGCATGCATCAGCGTATTTCTCAAACATTTCGCTGCTATAATTCTACTAATTTTTGTATTTTCGTGTTCAATAGTTCTCTTAATATTTCGAAGAACTACCCTGGGTCGCAAAAAATTCATTGTCACCTGCGGTCACATTGTATGTTACTTTTTTTTTTTTTTTTTTTTTTTTTTTTTAGAATAGAGAGATTACAAAGCACAAGTATTTATTCTGCCAGTTGAAGCCATCGCTTTCACTTTAAACATTTATATCTTCGCGTCTAAAACAAACTTTCGCAAAAAATAGATAAATAAATTATAATATATAAAAACCTTTATAAAACAACACAAGTTATAATTTACATATATGAATATAAAATCAAAAATAAAGTTTTATCCTTTATAAAAGATACAAATATCTACCCTATGCATATAAAATCCTAATAAAACGAATTTATGAAATGACTGTATGAAATAATTTTATGAAACGACTGATTTTCTTTCACAGCTATTTGTCCTAAAATATGGAAGGCTTGGCTATAAAATTAACAACAATTATCCGTCTTGACCAACAGGTGTCAAAAGTGGTAATAAAATTTTAAAATTTGAATTAGTCTTCGATATATTAATTTTTTTTTCCTGATTTTAATAACAATCTTATGATAATAGTAATTCAATTACTCCCTTTTTGTGGAAACAGACAGAAAAAGGAAAAAGATAGGGATTATTAGATTCCATCTTTTTTAGCATTTTCTAAAATGAAATTGAAATTATCTTCTACTTCAATCGCATAGTGAAAATAACATTGTGATTAAACTATGTTATTCATGAAATTTTGAAGAAAATAAGAACTTTTTTTCATATTTAAATGTAAACAATGAATTTATTTTAGAAATCAACAGTCGTCTGTCATCGTCAAAGGAAAACGAAAGGGATCATTATATTTCTCTTTGTCGTCATTTGCAAATTGAAATCAGAAATTGAAATTATTAAAAAAGAATGAAAATTTTAAATAAGAATTAAATGAGCATGTGTTAAAAACAAAAAATAGAGAAAATGGTCAAAATACTTAACCCCGTAAATATCAACAAAGTGCAAAAACTTTAAAATAATAAAATTTTACACGCGAAATAGATTTAAAGAAGATTATTATGTCACATGTAAAACGCCCACATTAGAGGTCTGCACGGGCCGGGCCGCGGCCCGAAGCCCGAGCCCGGCCCGGCCCGGCCCGCGGGCCGGGTTCGGGCCGATTTCCAATAATGGCATTCGGGCCGGGCCGGGCTCGGGCCTTACTTCTGAAGACTCGGGCCGGGCCGGGCCGGGCCGGGCTCGGGCCTTAATTTTTTTTCTGGACGGGCCGGGCCTAACTTTTTTTCCGTACGAAGCCGAGACTGATTCCATTCTTCCTAGTTTTCATGGACCAAAATAATCAGTTCCTATTGAATCTTCCTATATGAAAATCCTTTTCTCGACTTTTTATAAATCAGTAATATTTGGCTTTGTCCAAAAATGTTTGCAAAAAAGGCATATACTTTTAAGCCGTCATTATTCTACAATTAAACATTAGAATTTATTCCTTTTAAAGAATCGTAGATTACCAGGCGTTTTAAAATAGAATTAAACACACACACACAAAAAAAAAACATGATTATGACGGAATTTTTTTTAAAACTGAAAACTGAAAGTTTCTTTTAAAGTGTTCATCCATGCAAAATGAATACAACAATACAGGAGAAAAAATATATTAAACATTTACATCTGTTAAGAAGGGAATGTTTTTTTTTTTTTTTTTTTTTTTTTTTTTTTTTTCTTTTCGTTTTAAAGCGATTTCGTCTTTGGAAATTTTACCATATACCGCTTTTTCGACTTTTTGTCTCCATTACAGGGAATATGGATTAATAATACTAGTGATAACTGAAACATTTACATACAACAAACAAAGATTCATTTAAAAGCGTAAATATCGCAGCCTACGGCACTTCTGCATAAATGGAGATTATAAACATGAAAAAAAAAGACTAATACAGTAAAACCTCTAAATAACGGACACCTCGGGAACGCAGAAATTGTCCGCTATTCGGAGGTGTCCGCTATTGGGAGAAACTCAGAGATTCAATAAACGCTAAGAAATACTTAATGTTTCATTAATTGACTTTTATATGTCTTAAAACTTCTATTATATGATTAATCAAAAATTGAAATTATTTTTTAAGCAATAAAACTACAATAAAATTGTGTATATCCTCATCCACTGTCTGCTACACGCCTATGAAAAAAACTGTAACAAAAGTTTATTTTTGCTTGTGATTACATGCAATTTGTTTTTTAATGTGACTTATTGGACATTATAGAGTTCCGGACGGGAAACGGGGGACTGCACTTTTTGAGCATTAAAAACATAAAATCTGAAAATCATCCGGGGAAACATTTTGAATGTTCTGGGAGATGTTCCTCCCGGGCAACCTCCTGAATTCAACACAAAACGGGGGATTGCACTTTATGAACATTAAAAACATAAAATCTCAAAATCATCCGGGGAAACATTTTGAATGTTCTGGGAGATGTTCCTCCCGGGCAACCTCCTGAATTCAGCATTGGGGGGGGGGGGGGATGAGGGACTTTCCTAAGCTTATCCTCTACATCTATCTGTGATCACAAAATTTGTGACACATTTCCCCAATAAATTTAGACGCTTTTTAATTTTTTTTAATTTCCTTTCTCGTTAAAAAATACTTTTTCATTCTTTATCGCCGAAAATAGTGTCCGCTATTCGGAATGTCCGTTATTCAGAGGTTAAACATAGAAAAATTTAAGTTTTGGGAGTGGGGATTAGAAAATTGTCCGTTAAATAGAGGTGTCCGCTATTCGGGAGTGTCCGTTATGGAGGTTTTACTGTATAATTTTTTTTGGTCAGAACTCTTCCATAAGATTAAAGATTAATGTTCTGTAGAAATTCACTTGAGCCGGGCCGGGTTCGGGCCGAATTTTAAACTTTTTTCCGAACCGGGCCGAGCTCGGGCCGAAATTTTAACTTTCGGGCCGGGCCGGGTCGGGCCAATATTTTTTTCGTTCGGGCCGGGCCGGGCTCGGGCCGAAATTTTAACTTTCGGGCCGGGCCGGGTCGGGCCAATATTTCTTTCGTTCGGGCCGGGCCGGGCCCGGGCCGAAATTTTAACTTTCGGGCCGGGCTCGGGCCTGGAAATTTCGGCCCGTGCAGACCTCTAGCCCACATAGTAAAAAGAAATAATGCCCAAATATTAAATGTCGCCATATTTAAAATGCTTAAAACGATTAAATTATTATGCGTAAATACCTTTTAATGATGAATATTAGATTATATTTTAAAATTTCAAAAACTGTCAAAAGCTCAAACATTTTTAAATTAAGTAACATATTTACCAGTGAATCTTATAAAAAAGAATAAATAAATTAATAATTATACATGAGAAATACATTTCATACTGAAAATTACAACATACATTAAAATGATATGTTTCAAATGTTTTTCTTTCCGGATATTTTTAAAGGGACACCAAATAGTATAACATTTGTGCGGCTACCAAATTTGTTTATGTATTTATTACATCACTTGACACAGCATAAATGCAGGTAAATGCATGCGAAAAATACTTTCGATTTATTTTGAACGAATTGCTATTCGATAAATACACATTAAAAAAATTCGGATAATTCTTTGAAATAATATAAACAATAAGCATTTTAAAAATAACAAGAAAATATGCATGATGGTGTATTAAAATAGAGAAAAGAACACACGTATACGCTATATTTGCACCTGAAAATAAGGGAGCTCTATCAGAACATAAAATATAACGTTTCAAAAAACGATGCTTTTCAATGCTGTGGTTCTAAAGGCTATTCCCAAGCAAACGGAGTTTTTTAACCTGGAAAGTAAAAGAAGAACATTGTCCATAGTGTCGTTATGTAGATCAGTAAGATAGCGATATTTTTAACCTAACATTTTTACACAAACTGATTTTCGAATGAATAATTGATCTTAATTGTCATTTATCAGATTTCTTGTTTTGATTTAATTATATTAGTGTAATACACAATTTAACTAGTTGAATGTGGAAATCCCAAAACTTTCTTCTCTCTCATACATGTTAGTATCTCCAGAAAAATTAAACATTGTTGTGTCTCCGGTTAGGTGATTTACACCAAAATTAAATCAACAACAATTTATGTCAAGTTCTAACAGAATCTGAAGTTTGAGGGAAATCCCTGTGTTTGTTTTTGGGATAGAACCATTGCAAAAATCGTAAATAAATCTGGAGGGAAGCACCACTTGTAGAGCGATTTACTCCAAAAATTAAAGAATATTAATTTATATCAGGGACTAACTGAATCTGAAGCTTAATGAAAATTCGTGTATTGTGTCTGAAATAGAGTTATTGCAATAATCATGAATAATATTGCATAACAGCGTCACCTGTCAGGCGATATACTCCAAAAAATAATAGGCACCATATTGTATCAAGGTTTAAAAGAATATAAGTTCTATGAAAATTCTCCGATTAGTTTTTGAGGTATAACTATTGCTGAAATCTTGTAAAAGGAAGCATAGCAGCGCCATCTATTGGGCGATATACACCAAACACTAATCAGCACCAGTTTATATTAAGGTATAACTGAATCTAAAATTTTGTGAAATTCTGTGCATTAGTTCTTGAGAGAAAGAGCCCACAAAAATTTTGTCACATACAGAGTGGCAAAGTGACAGTCAGACTCACAGACAGACATGTAAAAACATGTTTTTTGAGTTTTCCGATATCTAAAACGTGTAAATACGTCGGGAACAGCTATTCGAAAATTTTTACGAATCTAATACTTTTTTCTTCTTCCAAAGATAGAAGAAAGTAAAAACTATATAAAATAACATAAAAAGGAGAGAAACAGAATCAGTGGTAATATCTCTTGTGTTCATTTGTTATTGATATTTTCTTCGCCAATAAAATTCTTTTAATCAGTTCGAATTGTTTAGCTATCCAGTTACATGATTTCACCGAGCATGGAAAATCAATGGCATTGCCTTTCACTGGTGTAACTTTTGCTTAGCCACACCAGAAAAATATAAAGAAAATAAGCGAAGGCATTTAAAGAACGGAAAGTTTTGCTCTGTTATGTCTAACAGAATGTGAATCACTCTTAAAACAAACTAATAAGTTGTGAACTGCATGTGTATTAATGTATTTGAAAGTATAAAGATCGGTTTTATTATTTCTAATGCTGTTTTGTGTGTAGAAATTAAAATCTATTTTAGACGGATCTTGATTTATACTTGTACATTCTGTACAAGCGCTGCAAATTTATTATGAAGAAATATTGCAAAGCACACTTTATATATTGGTAAAAATGACAAAACTTTCGGTCCTAAATTTTTTTTCAATTTTGGGAAAGAATTAGTTTTACGCTAATAAAATTTAAAATAGCTATCGAAATCACAGAAGTTACGGTTTATAGAAATATGCTCTTTACAAAAATTCGAACTCGTCGGGACCACAAGAACTGTTCGAATTATCCGAAGTTCGAATTGTGGAAAGTATGAATTGAGGACATGCTTAATATGGTACTATTAAAAAGGAATTAATGTTATAGTGTATTTTAAATTTATTATGTCTTTTATTATCAGAATATGACTTAATATTAAATTAGAATGTATAAATAAATAAACAAATTAAAAGATTAGAAACAAACACAATGGAAGAAAAGTTTAAAGCGTCATTGATGGACAGACAGGGCACTTAGAAAGTGGATATCAAATGCATGGGATTATATGTATCCTCATTCGGAACAACTTTCACAAAAATCAAAGAGAGAAAGCTATTCAAATGATCTGAAATCCGTGAGAAAGAAAGGAAGAATGAAAAATCGAATTCTCGTGAGTTCAAATTAAATGATGTCAAGAGAAAATGAGTTCGAATTAATGAAAAAGTTTAACGTTATTCTGAAATTGAAAATTTCGGAACTTCATATTTAGTTCGAATTAAGCGAAGATTTGAGTTATCCGATTTCGAATTAACGAGAGTCGACTGTAGTCATTTTAAGTGTTTTTCATGTAACAATAGTCTAAGTAAAACAAATTTCAAGATGTTTGGAAACTGTCGTATTACAATCAGATTAAACAAACATAAAAATTTAGTAGCATTTTTTTTATCCTTTTTTTAGAAATTACCAATTCGGAAAAGGAGTCCCTAATTTAAATTAAAACCCTTTCGGCCTTGACTTTTTTCTTAGAGTACAAAAAAAATTAAAACTTTTGTCAGACAGCAGTTTTGAGTAGTAAAATACATATTTATGATTATGATTATACATAATGATTAGAACATTATGATTATACATAAATATGATTATGAGGCTTTTACGTATCTGCAAGGTGTTATTTATAATATAAGACATTTTAAAAGTAAGGAGCACATTTGTGACCGCCAGGGCCAAAAAGGTTAATGAAATTCAAAGACTCTTAAAAATACGTTCTAACCATAGTAAATACAACTCATTTTAACTCATTTCCTGATTTTCCCTTACTTCATACGGGCAAAGTGTTTTTGCCAATCATGTTTTACCCGTATCAAGTTCGAGCTTCCATAACCCAATCCTGATTTATTATTCTCACCAGTAAATTTTTATTGTTAATTTTGCATTATTTAATACGAACATTTTTCTAATTCAGCGGTTCCCAAACTTTCTTAGTACGCGACCCACCTTTCAGTGAAAAAAAATTTTCGCAACACACTTTACAGAAAAAAAAAAGAAAAAAAAAAGAAAAAGAAGAAAAAGAAAAAATCTACGACCCACGCAAGATAAAGTTGTATATCAGTATAGCAATTTTTGTAAGATCTCTATACGCTCGGCTATCCTACTCTATGAAAAACACAAATTTTTGTACTGAAGATACATTATCAACAAAATCAAGAATCGGTAATCTCAATGTGTATAAGTGAATAGTAATTAAAACAATGCAGAAACTATAAAGATAGTTAAAAATACGTTTAATTATTATAAAAAAAAAAACTTTATAATCAATGAGCTTTCTGGTACTGGTATTTACCAATGTGGGGGCATATATTAACACGCAGTTTGCCTCAGTACTTGTCTTTCAGAAACAGCAAAATAGAAAAAGTATATTCTCATAAGCACGAAGTGTTGAATTTCATCAAGAACCTCAAAACTGATTTAAATATTTCTGGATATTCTGTTCGTATATTAATCTAGAAGGAAATTAAGGATTTTCTCTCGAAATATTATTTCCTGTTGAAATTGTCATATTTTTAAACAGATGAAATAAAAGATATACAGTCGACTCCCGTTAATTCGAAATCGGATAATTCGAATCTTCGCTTAATTCGAACTAAACATGAAGTCCCGTAATTTTCAATGGCGGAATAACGTTAAAAATTTTCATTAATTCGAACTCATTTTCTCTTGACTTCTTTTAATTCGAACTAACGAGAATTCCGATTTTTCATTTTTCCTTTCTTTCTAACGGATTTCAGATCATTTGAATAACTTTCTTTCTTTGATTTTTGTGAAAATTGTTCCGAACGAGTATACATATAATCCCATGCATTTGATTTCACTTTCTTAGAGCCCCGTCTGTCTATCACTGAGGCTTTAAAATTTTCTTCCATTGTGCTTGTTTCTAATCTTTTAATTGGTTTACGTATTTTTACATTATAATTTAATATTAAGTCATATTCTAATGATAACAGACGAAAAAAAAAAACACTATAACATTAATTCTTTTGTAACAGTATCATATTAAGCATATTTCCCGTAATTCGAACTTCGGATAATTCGAACATTTCTTGTGGTTCCGACGAGTTCGAATTAACGAGATTCCACTGTATTTTGATGACAAACCTCGAATGTTCCGCGATCCATCAAAACAACTGCAGCGGCCGACCAGTGGGTCGCGACCCATAGATTGGGAACCACTGTTCTAATTCAACTAAATAAAAATATCTGTTTTGAAAAGCCGGTGATAAAAGATTAAAATGTAAAAGCCATAAAATAAATTGGCATTCTGTGAAAGTTTCCCCCCCCCCCCAGAAATATTGATTAGTTAAGTGGTTAAAGGATTGAATACTTTTGACAGCCAAATTATTTGCTTTTATGCTTTAATAACTAGTGTTATAATAAAGCTAAACTTATAGTCCAAGAACCGACCGCACAAAACCCTAAGTCATCGAGCACAAGAAAAATTCCTTTATTTTTATGGAAGAGTAGTCATAGGGGAATCTAATCATCCATGTCTGCCGGAAGCGAAGTGGTGCATAAGCCAAATATTAATACCACTAGTGGTTGAATCGTGGATTTAGCATTATGTTTTCCTGCACCCAATTTTCCATGTTTGCATACTTTTAATTGTACGGCAACCACAATGTTAAACGTACGAGTGAACCACTAGTGGTATCAATTTTTGGCTTATGCACCACTTCGCTTCCGACAGACATGGATCGTTAGATTCCCCTATGACTACTCTTCCATTAAATAAAGGAATTTTTCTTGTGCTCGATGACTTAGGGTTTTGTGCTGTCGGCTCTTGGACTATTATTAGTGTAAAAAACAACAATATGTTATTTTAAATGAAAGTTTTTAAAATTGCAATCGTTATTTTAAAAAAATAAGTAAAAATTGAAAAAAAATTTCATTGAAAAATTTAACGTTTTACTGCACCACGTACCATAGTTGGCCCATACCTAAAAACATTATAATTTCCATTCTGTGCAATGAATGAGGGCAATATAATCGCGGTGCCTGATCAGAAACAATCCAAGCATGGAATATATTTATTTTTTCCATGTACTGCATTTTATAAAAAAGAAAAAGAAATGTTCTTCGGAAAAAAAAAAAAAAAAAAAAAAAAAAATCGATCACGTTTTTAAGGTAAGATTTGCTTTTATTATTTTTACTGAATACTAAAAAATATTACTATGAAAAAATTGCAAGGTGTTAAAGATAATATTAATTGATTTAAGCGTATTTAGTTGAATAGCAATACAATATTTTAAAACCCTAATTGCGTGCATTGGCGCACACCATATAAATATCAAAATTTAGCTGAAAGTTGAAAATTTATTTTTTTTACTATTTTCCTTATTATTATTTCCGATATATAGATAATTTATATATATATTTAAATAGAAAAAATCGTGCGGTGAAGGTTTAACATATGATTAAAGAAAAACAAATAGGAATTTTAAATTTATGAAAATTAAATAACTATTTTATTATCATGAATTATTCCAAACACTTTGATTTACGATAAATACCACAATAACAAATATATACCAAAAATTTCTTAAATAAAGCTATTGACGTTTTAATGAAATCGTCTTTACCGAAGTCTAAATGTAGCAAATAATTTTTTTTCTCCCTTTAGCTTCAATGTAAGCGATTTTCAGTGTAGTTAAAACATGTTTTAGTGAGTCATTTTCAATTAAAAATATAAATAAAACAAAGCTTTAAAACAAACTAGTTATCTCAACAAGATAAAGTAAAAAAACTAAAACCCAACTACGACAAAAAACTACGCTGAAAAAGTATAAAAGTACCCCATGAATACAGGTAAAGTCACAAGCAAATGCTAGTAATATATAGATATATTCAAAATGTACAAGTAAAACTTTTTGTCCGCTAGAGGGCATAATAGTAAATTTGGTGACAAACTTTATAGCTCACAACCAACAGAATATCAAGATCAAGACCCTTCTAATGGCACTGCAGTGGTCTTATTCTGATTACTAAGTACCAAAGAAATTAAGAACGAAAAGATGTGAATTATATGCAATTAGCCCATAAATGCAAGTAAAGTCACAAGCAAATGCTAGTAATATATATATATTCGAAATGTACAAGTGAAGCGCTTTAAAATGATACCAAACACGGCATATCTAGCTTAACTTTATTTTTTTACTCTGTATATTTTGTCCGCTAGAGGGCGCCACATTGAATTTGGTGAAAATCTATATAGCCTATAACCAGCGGACAATTAAGACGCTTCTAATGATATGTCATTTGTCGAATTCTGATTAGTGGTTTAGAAGTTACGAGGGAACAGATGAACATACATACATACATACATACATACATACATACATACATACATACATAGCCTGTCAAAATCATAACCCTCCTTTGGCTTTGCCGTAGTCGGGTAAAAATAACAGTCTAGACAACTAAAGCAATATATTTGTGTTACATAATACACGAAAATTAATTTTAAAACAATTCGAAAGTGAAATAAACAAAATTTTAAATCAAGATTTGAAAAACCCTTGCTTATCACTGCATTTATTTCAATTTAAAAAATAATAGTAATAAACTATAAATTCCTTTTTTTTTTATTTGAATTTTTTGAAGAAAGGTTTTTTTTATAATTAAACTATTGAAAAAAAAATATTTTACTTCTTTGAAAGAGTAAAAAAAGTTTATTATTTTTTGCCTGACTTATTTTTTGCAAATGGTCACTTGATCACTTAACTCTTAGTGGAAATATTTTTCCCACATACGAAAAAACTATTTTCCATTATTTCAAACTTTCGAAGAAAACCAAGTCAGTTAACAAAACGACAAATATAATGTCTTTATCTGTTTTGTAATTATTATCATTAGATTTTTTTTTTTTTTTTTTTTTTTTTTTTTTTTTGCGTTGCAATTTTTTATTCATAGAGATTTACTTATATTTCTTATCATGTCTATTAATTTAAAATACACACTAATTTTCTAAAGCTTAAATGGTAAGGAAAAAAACCATGTTCAATCATTTTAATTTAATTAATTACATTTCTGGGATCAAATTTAATTTCTTTTTTTAAATCAATCTAATTTAATTTTCTTAAATAATTATTATATTCAAATTATCATTATGTTTTAATTGCTATTTATATCAGTTACAACGTATGTTTATAACATAATAAAAAAAATCGTCTTATTTAACAATTAATAACGCTTACTTATCCGTTAACCCTTGATTACGACCAATAAGTTAAAACTGTATAAATGTTAGCTATAAAATTTTTCAAACATGTACATACCACTAATATTTATGTATTGTTTCCAACTGGCACATTAAATTTAAACTTTTAAAGATTAATAAATATTTTAATTGCCCCTTTTTTTTTTTTTCTTTGAACATAGTCCGTGACATGGAATTTTCCAGTTGTTCCAACAGCAATCCATAAAATCTTCTTCTATATGAAATCTCATTATGTATTTATTTCTTCGCTGCATCTAATCCAGCAATTGCTTTAAAAAAAATGGCTTTCGATTTTTTTTTTTTTTTTTTTTATGTTTTGTGTCTGAATCAGATTCCGCTTGTTTTCGTCACAAGTTTTTTTTTTAATAATAGCTTACAAATGGAAACTTTGAACTTCACATAATCTACGAATCACATAATGAAAAATTCTAGCTAAAAATGTTATACTAAATCGATCATTCAATTTTTATAAATCAAATACTTCATCATCACATATAGATTAGTCGATAAATTACAGAAAATAAAACTGATTATTATTCTTGACAAGAAAAAACGTTTAAAATAATAATTTATCAAAAATAATAATTTATCAAATAATGTAAAAAAAAAATAATAAATTATCAAAACTATCGTTAACTAACTTACAAATATTTACAGTTGAAACAGGACCATAAAAGCTTATAGTTAAATTGAGAAGTCGTTTAATCGGAATTATACTGAAAACATATTTGAAACATTTAATTTAATTCAACACGAATTGTTACTTTAAATAAATAGAGTGCATACTAAATAATTCATGTACGAAAGAACATTGTTATAATAAAATGATCTTAGTTTATAAGACATTTTTTTCGATCCCTTCGATATCGTCAGAGCCCTTCAGAACTCGATCGCGATCAAGCTGAAGTTGGGCGCAGGGCCTGTTAAAAAGTTGGTCCCCCCTACCTATCCATTTTCGGTGACACTTTCAGAAAAAAAAGAATGTTTATTTGATGAGTTGACAAAGTTGTTTGGGTTAAAAGTGCCTAGCTTCTAAAAATTTCATTGAGTCATTCAGAGTATTTAAATTTTACGCTTTATATTTAATAAAACAATATTTTTAAAAAGCATTTGATTAAGGAGAATAAATCAGCCACATAATTTGTGAGCCCAGGGCCGAAGCTCCGGAGGCCCGTGCATTAATCAGGCCCTGGATGTCGTATGAATGAGAGATCATTATAGTTGTAAAATATGAAGAATAAAAATTGGTCGCTTACCTGAAGTTAGCATCCAGGTGCAGCAAGAAAAACATCAAGAATGCAAGGAGATTAAATTTCTTGCTGTTAAACATTGTTTAAGACATCCTTCTGATGATCATCTAAAATAGCCCACTGTTATAAACATCTTTAATACCAAAAGAACAAATCTTGTCTAATTTTCTTTAAAGCTAATAATCCATTTCCTTACATTCACGCATTAGTTCCCTCTCAATGAAAAGAAGAGTTTTTCTCCAATATTTTCTTCAAATTTCACCTTTTCTTTCTAGTTTTGTATTCTATTTTAAATGTTTAACAATTACGAATAACTTTAATACATCACAAACATGTTCTTTTTCACTCTTGAATTATTTTACATAAATTAATAATTTTGGTAAATATATATTAAGAAATTTTTTCTTTATCCTTATAATAGGTAATTTTGAGCAAAATAAAATTAATCACTAAATAATAAGCTTTTTATTGCACATACCTGTGTTTTAGTAATTAGAATATCCTTGCGAATTTTTTATCACAGAAAAATTATACAACCTAAACAAGTGACTTAAACACTGTATGATATGCAATAAATTCAATTTTAATAAAAGCTAGTTCAGTAGTTGTTTTTCAAAATCATAAACTTGCACTAAATGCAACTGCAAAATGTTTGAAATACACGGTTTATGAAGAATACAAAAATACCCTTTCTTTCTGTGCTATATTTTATCAGTAAGTTATTAATGTAAAATAATTTATTCGTTCAGATCTTTTATTGATAAATGATAATAAAAGTTTCAAGAATAAATTTTTGGTTATTGAAATTTATCTTCGTATACTATTAATTTGCAATTTCTGAAAACCATTCACATTTCTATAAAAAAGATTTTTTTGGTTTCAACAATGTAACATTGCCATAAAAATAATTATGGTCCAATTGTACTTCGATATGCGTCAATAATTAAATAGTCCTTTTTTCAAAACGAAAATATGCATATCGATGTGTGTGTGTGTATCCAGTAAAAAATATAATCCATCAATAAAAAGGCGTTTCCGTGCCTATAAAAATCAATAAATATATCTGCTATCATATAATAATTTATCCTGTTGTAGAATTAAGTTATATTGAAGCTAAGAAGATGCTTTTATAGGAGGAAGATGCAATAAATTATCAGAAGTTATTTTTTCAATATTTCGACAATTTTTTCCTCAGCAGTTATCTTGAAATAAAGTGTTCTAATTAGGGGAAAATACACAAAAATTAGAAGAAGTCGTTCCTTCAACGTTTCGGCAGACAATTTAATTTATTCCATCAAAATAAAAGTCTGATAAGAGCGATTCAGCTCGATATCTAACAAAGCGCGTGCGAATGATCCAGAGCAATTTTCGGAGGAACCCGTCGCTGCTCACGGAGAGAATATGATGCTACCTGTTGATGGGAAGCGGCCGAGAGTGGTGACATGTCACCAGATAGGGAAAGATTCATCCCTCCTCTTCCATTGGAACGGTAATGCCCCTTGCGGCGCGCTGATTGGACGATAGGACTAGGCTCACGTGCCTGCCTAGTTCACTGCAAAGCTAATTGGATCAGTTTTGGTCTTTTATTTTTGTTAATATTTTTTACAATAAGAACTAATAAATTGCGAAATGTCCCAGACAAAGAGAAAATATTTTCTCACAGACAAGAGAAGAGGGAGAATTCGCTCATCATGCCGAACAGAAATAAGCGCTTGCTTCGCTTTATTTGAGAACTGTGCTGACTTTTAAAAGTAATGAAATTCGATAAAGAAATCGTTATTTTTCATTTGAAAAAATATCAAGCTAAATGCTCGAATTTATCTGATGCAAAAATAAATAAATAAATAAGTAGGATTTGTGACGCTTTTTCGGATATCTATAAGCTTTTTTATTCGTAAAAGCCATACATATTTTTGCAGTTTGCTTTACATAAAATGCTGTTTTCACAAAATTGAAATTTTCGAACATTTTTAACTTTGAAATATTTAGTGTTAAATTCATACACTATTCTGCGAGAGAGATTTCGGTGACTCAGGAAGGGGGATATTAAACGGTACCGGGGAGGAAAATTGCACTTTTTGACTATCGAAAACACAAAATGCCAGACCTTTCGAATGGGGGGGAGACGTCTCATTGCTCAGAGGAGAGATGTCTTCACCGGATTAACCTACTGAATTGAACTCTGAAAAAATTCTATGTGCATTCCTAATTATCAAATACTTTTGAATTTTATAGCATACATCCTCAATAGAATAATAACTAAACATCAAGAACTGTCGATAACTAAATTTATAATTATAATGCCTACATTCACAATTTTCTTTATTAAAATACCAATTTTAGGCATTAGTTTTAGATCTTTAAAAAATAAAAAGATAATTTTATTTATCACAAAGTATATCGTCATTATCATAATAAAAAATGCAGCAATAAAAAAGTCTATACACTATAAATGACAGTGAAAAATGAGGGATTTGGTGAATTTTCAAATGAAATTAAAGTTGAAGAAGGAATGCCTTTCAATTGTGCTAAATGATGACGTTCAAGAGTGAACGAAAATGTTCTTAGATTTAAAATTTAAACGTCATTTATAGTGTATAGACTTTTTTTATTACTGCATCTTTTATTATGATAATTACGATCTACTTTGTGATAAATAAAATTATCTTTTTATTTTTTAAGGGTCTTAAACTAATGCCTAAAATTGGTATTTTAATAAGGAAAATTAATAACTAAATCTTGGCATGAAAAGTAGAATTTCAGGAGTAGTTTAGTGTTGAGATAAACGAATAGTTTAATCACAATAGTGGTTTTATCATAACAGTTAAATAAATTTGAAAATATGTAGGAACTGTTGCAGCAAATATTCGTGACACTGCCAGAAATTTCAATAATCAAATGAAATGTGTAATTTGAATATGTGTAGTCAATTACTTCTTGAAAATACAAATTCCCGAAATGCCATTCTCCAAAAATGTTTTATTCGCAGACATGATATCTACTTAAAAGTAAGTGGGGGAGCTTCCGAAAATTATTTCTATGCTCGGTACAATCAACATAGTTGATATATTTTACTCAATTAATGAAACTTTTGTCGTTTCATACGTAAGTTTAGACTGCTAATTGATTGCGTTCTTGCAACTATTTGTTTTATAAAAAGTAGCAATTACAATTCAATAAAAATTTTAATTTTTCTTAAGAAAGGTGTTATAATAAAAATAAAATACATTGACATGTTTCGGAACCGTCAAATAAGTTCCATAGTCATAATATAAATAAAACAAAATTTCAAAATATTTCTCGGTCAATACAAATGACACGCGACAATGAGATATAAATAACAAAAAACACGCGCTCTATTGCAAAAAAGTAATTTAAAATATAGACCATGATCTAAAACCTAAATAAAAATAAAATTTCAAACTATTACGGTCAATACAAAAGACACGCGACAATGAGATATAAAAACACCAAAAAACACGCGCGCTATTGTAAAAAATTAAATTAAAAATAGACCATGATCTAAAAGAAATTCCAACTTGGTTTATCCCATTCAAGCCCTCACGAAAAATTTATTCATTAATGAATTATCATTAGCCATTAATCATTAATGATCATTAATAATCATTAATGATCATTAATGATCATAATTAATCATTAATTCATTAATGATTCTTTTAGATCATGGTCTATTTTTAATTTAATTTTTTACAATAGCGCGCGTGTTTTTGGTGTTTTTATATTTCATTGTCGCGTGTCTTTTTTATTGACCGTAATAGTTTGAAATTTTATTTTTATTTAGGTTTTAGATCATGGCCTATATTTTAATTTAATTTTTTGCAATAGAACGCGTGTTTTTTGTTATTTATATCTCATTGTTGCGTGTCATATGTATTGACAGAGAAATATTTTGAATTTTTGTTTTATTGATATTATGACTATGGAACTTATTTGACGGTTCCGAAACATGTCAATGTATTTTATTTTTATCATAACACCTTTCTTAAGAAAAATTAAAATTTTTATTAAAATGTTTATATAAAAGGTAAATGTTTTAAAATCTGATGATTTTAAAAAAAATCAATTGGATTTAATTAACTTTTTTTCGTAGCAATTACAACTTAAAGAAAAATTGCAATGTATCAACATAAGGATAATTTTGTAGAATTGTGATTGAAATTTAAAATTTTAACTAGCAACATATTTATTAATTAACATTTTAAGCATGTTTATTCTTTTATTTTTACATAGTTTTCCTTATATTTGGCAGTGCACTTTTATACGAAATATTTCCTGTTTTTATCTCTGACCCCTTCGAGCTACGCCCGTCAACCCCCGGACATGGTGGTTGCCCTCTAAACAGGTATTCATACTTTTCTGTTTTACGTAGGGGGTTTAAGGGTGTATTTCGATTAAACTGCTTATTTTCCGATTTATTTTTAAATTCATTTTTGCTCTCATATGCGTCCAACTTTCAAATTGTCTTATTTAGAAAGTACACAGAGTGCTGTGATTATCGGTTCTTTGATAAATGCAGTAAATATTGCAAAAAGGGCAATCAAAAACGGCATTTTGAGCAGATTTTTTCGAAGCGGGAGATCTAGGAAGGAAAAAAAGATCATATTGAGGAGATAATTGTTTATAAATGAAATTCTAATGAATTGACCGTAAAAATACATCACACGGCACCTTATACGTCTCTTCAAAAATTTCCTCAGCAAGTTTCATGTTTCTACTTTTAAAAATGTGTCTGAAATTGTATCGGAAAATTTCGAGCTATTGAATGTGGAAAAGCGTTTTTACGAATACACCCTTAAGGCTGAATGAGTTCCTGGTAATGGCTGTTTTCGCGTTTGATTGAATAAGATTATTTAAACATTTCAGAATCAGCTGATATAAAAGGAACTTAGTCAACAGAGTCTTATCTTCCGGGTATTTTTTAACAATGTTATATGCTAATGGTTTTAATTAAGTGATTCTTAAATGTAACGTTTTAAATTTGGCGTAATTTTCACCAACCTTTTTCCTTTTTGTAATATTCACGCGAAAATATTTTATCGTTAAAAAGGAAATTTTATTATTTGCAATGTGTTATTTTGTTTTTTAAATCTAACCTAATTCTTCTCCCTACACGACTTTTAACGCATATTAATAAATTTATTATTTTACAATTTTCTTTCTATTTTGAAATTCACATGTAAACATAGTTTTTATGCTGTAATTTTGAATATTTTCCTGTTTTAAAACCTAATATATATTTTTTTTAATTTGAAAGTTTTTTCTTTTTATAATAGTCACATGTCAATAATTTTTTAATTTGAAGGAATTTTTATTCTTTGCGCTGTTTTAATACTTGGCAACAATTTAAAACAATACCCGTTAGTAAAATATGTAAAAAAAAAATATCTCTCGAAGTACCAAAAATTGTAATTTGAAATGGAAATGAATCCTCAAAAAATGAATCAAATTAAAAAAATAAATACAGTCTGCACACTGGGAACTTCTAATGAATAAAAGGATCTTAAAATGATTAAATTCCAATACATATTATTGCCCCTATAAAACTTTTTTTAATTTAACGAATTTGACCAACATTTTATGTTTTTTAACATTTTATATTTTTTTAAATGATTAATCGATTTAAAAACTGTCTGCACCAACGTGTTTATCAAACATTTCTCTGTAATTTCTCTCCCATTTTTACAGTTTTGCATGCAATAGCTCTCTTAATGTTAACGAAGAAAGATCTCCAGTCACAAAAAATTCCGTGTCAGCGTTGGTGACAACGTTAGTTACCTTTTATACTTTCTTCTATCTTCAATAGAAGAAAGTATTGTAATCGAAATTTTTTTCGACTTCCGTTTTTCGACGGATTTACACGTTTTAGGAGTCAGAGATTCCAAAAAACCTGTTTTTACAAAACGTCTGTCTGTCCGTGTGTCTGTGTGTATGTCGCCATTCTACCATCAAAAAAGAGTGTGAAGTTATGCATAAAAATGAACGAAATTTTTTGTGAATGTTTCTGGCTATGGCAAGCAGGTCCTCCTTCAGTTTTGAAATATTCCGATGGAAGGGGGCGCTGCAATCGCGATTTTTGTGCCATTTTCAATATTGTACCGGCCAAAAATATATGAAGTTATGCATCGAATTGAGCCAAATATTTTGTGTAAGTGTATGACTATGGCTAGTTGGTCCTCCCTGAATTTGAGAAAAATCCGACGAAAGGGGGCACTGCAATCGCGATTTTTGTGACATTTTCAATATTGTACCGGCCAAAAGTATATGAAGTTATGTATCGAATTGAACCAAATTTTTTGTGTAAGTGTATGACTATGGCTAATTGGTCCTCCCTGAATTTAAAAAAAATCCCCCGGAAGGGCGCGCAGCAATCGCGATTTTTGTGCCATTTTCAATATTGTACCGACCAAAAGTATATGAAGTTATGCATCAAATTGAACCATTTTTTTTTTCTTTGTAAGTATATGGCAATGGCTAGTTGGTCCTCCCTGAATTTGAAAAAAAATCCGCCTGAAGGGGGCACTGCAATAGCCAATTTTATGCCATTTTCAATATTGCACCACCTAAAAGTGTATGAAGTTAGTCCTAGAACTGAACTAAAATTTTTGTATATAATTATTTTTTGGTAAGGCAAATAGGTACTCCCTGAATTAAAAAAAAAAAAAATTGCCTATTATTCTATTGTTCATCGGCTCGTGTAGAGAGGGAAATTCATTTTTACTCCGATTAATTGATTGAAGCAGAAATTTGAGATGAAAACCGAAGTTCGTATAGTATTGAATTAAAATTATTAAAACATTAAAATGAGTAACTATTTTTTAAAAATATTAAAATGTACGTATGAGATAGAAGAAAGTTTTGCGATTGGCACATCCAACTAGTTTAGAATAGAGAGATAACACAAGTTTATAAGTGACTTGGACTTGGAAGAAATACTTTTCAGAGTACCCGGAGGGATCAACTCCACACCTGTAGTAGATAAATGAAACATAGAGCAATTCAAGTTGCAGCCTATGTCAGAAATATGGGGGGAGGGGGGAGGGGGGTCCCAAAAAAATAAAGGCCATTTAAAGGCACCATACAGTAATAAATAAAATAGATAAAAGGATAAATAAGATAAATGATATAATAAAAAGAATAAGATGAAATAAAGATGTAATAACAAAAAGAAAAAAATATATTTACAAAAACATTTGCAAAAGTATATACAAGTTAGAGTTTTTGGAGATAGGGAACGTCCAGGAAGAAAAAAACACTATCAATGAAGTAATATTTAAGAAAGATTATCCTGGGTCAATGTAAAGCTTGTAAGTATTAAAATTAATGGTTATTTTTTAATTTTTTAATAAATATTTTTGTAAAATTTTCTGGTGCGTGTTTTTAATTTAACAATAAGTACCTTTAAGTTATGGATTTTTTTTTAGCAATGTTTGTACTTTAATATAGAGATTTTATTTTATGCAATAGTAATAAAGGTAATCTCTATTTATTTTTTTTTCTTTAATAATGTTACCCGCGACCTCGTTTACAACGCTTAATATAGCCTGCGGTGGTAAACGAGTTTGACTGCCTACTTAACATAATTGGAAAATTGTATGAAATCTTTCTAAATTAAAATAATTTTCCAAGTTTCATTTTTAGGTGCGTTTATAATTATATAAATACATAGCAACCATAGTCGTTATCTAGTCCGTCCTCTGTTTCGCATAATACAGTGCAAAATCTACCCAACCGAATATTTTGAAATGTAATATATATACATATATATATATGTGTGTGTGTGTGTGTGTGTGTGTATGTATATATATATATATGATGATATTTAGGGTTATTCTCGCCTCAACAAAACGATCCGACGAAGCGAAAATGATGGCACAAACAATGTCGACGATCGATCTGTGGTAATCAACCACATCACCTCCAATACATTCGCGGCCGAAGCAAGTTAACAGATGGAACTCGATGAATGGTGTGGTCACTTCAAATAATTAAAATTCTACGAAATATCAGTGAATATCACATTTTACTATAGTTCAATTGCATCATTACTCCATCATAAAACTACACTTTCCGTCCAAGCCAATGTCTCAGAATATAACAAAAGAACAAAAAAGAGGTTCGGTGCAAAGTCATTTTCGGGAGAAAACCACCACTACGGCAAAACGTACGTGCTTAATGTTTGAGAGGTCAATCAATTCTGATCGTTCCGTAAAATTCAACTGTGACTCTCAAGAAATCTTGGCTCCAGTATCACTCACACCACCTCTCCATTCAAATAAATAGATTGGTCCTATAATGGCGTATTTTTTAGTTCAGTAAAATCGTTTGACTTCTGTATCTTTCTGTCGCTTTCCCGGAAAAGGGGGGAGACTTACAAAGTCATACTAGAAGGAGGGTCAAGCTGAAAGCAATTAGTCCTCCACATCTCTCATACAGGGGTCGTTTATTGTATACAGTGGTTTAAATATAGAAAGCTGCGCATCTTTATTTTTTTTTAAATATTTGATTGGAATGAACACGAAATGGATTTTCCTTTGATAATGCTATTGTCTTTCTACACTTTCGGTTTGATATATATTTAAAATTTGAGCTTCAGTATGTTTTATACGCATTAAATTTTCAAGTATAATTTGTGAAAAAGAATTAAATAACTGTTCTTTCATTTTCCAAATAAGTATTTTTAAAGTCAGTTAACTGTCAATTGTTACCTGATAAACATATTTTTGTCATGACCACATCCATAATATATTATCAAAAATCAAAGTTAGTATAATTTAATGAAAGATTTCAGTTTTATAAAACTAGGTGACGTTAACTACTAACTTATTTAAATAAATGTCAATCTAAAATAAAATAAAATAAAACAAATGCACTGAATATTAATTGTATTGCGTTTTTCTGAATCATTATTTGAGTCCGTACTCATGAAGGATTTTTACAGTTTATTACTGCATATGTAGATAGAAAAAAATCATTTCAAGGTTATTGTAAAAACACCAACTCAAAGATAATAAAACTATTACTAATAACTTATTTAAATATAATTCTTTTTTTATAATTCTTTTTTATTATTCTTTTTTTTTTAGAATAGAGAGATAATTATTATGTTATATTGGGAATTCTACATACTAATATCCTTATAATACGAAAGTGTGAGCGAAAGTTTGAATGAAGTCAACGGCTGATCGGGTGCATTGATGCTTATGCCTTTGCATATAACTGGATTATACAGTAAAACCCCAATCTATCGTTCCCGCATCCTTCGTTTTCCAGCATTGATCGTTTTAATTCTTTGGTCCCTGCACAAATTATATTTAAATAATGTTAACGAAATCCGCATGCATTGTTTTTACAAAAGTGCTTTTCCCGCATTCATCGTTGTAAATTTTTTCTCTTTACCGTAAAGAAATTGAAGATCAAGAAGATCCACATGACATACAGGCTATTCATTTTCTACTTTTAGCATGGCAATAAGTAACCGTTTCAGCCATCCAGAATTATTCCCGGAAATGTGTTTTTGTGTGAAAAATTAATGAAGAATGCTCAACAGAAGGGAACGAGAAGAGTGGTTGCGTGTAGCGGAGGATGTATCTGAAGAGAAATTTAACTATTATATTTTCATTGATCAAGATGTTGCGACATGTTGTGTTTTAAGAATTTTAGATATGTGTGATGATTCAAAAAATAAAATTAATGGCGAAGAAGCGGAGGATACTGTTCATGCCTATGAAGCTTAGCCTCCATCAGCGCCAAGCCTGTCTAACGCAATTATGGCATTTGAAATTGTACGAAATTTTATATATACACATGAAATTTACAGAAAATGACCAGAAAAATGGTGCACATCTTGAAAAAATGTTGTTTAAATTAAAAAATAAATGATTCCCCACCCCAGCAAAAAAAAAAAAAAAAAAAAAAAAAAAAAAAAAAAAAAAAAAAAAAGCTTGTCTAACGCAATTATGGCATTTGAAATTGTACGAAATTTTATATATACACATGAAATTTACAGAAAATGACCAGAAAAATGGTGCACATCTTGAAAAAATGTTGTTTAAATTAAAAAGTAAATGATTCCCTACCCCAGCAAAAAAAAAAAAAAAACAGATTATTTTAACACTCGCTGCCGCTTATGTGAAGATGTGATGATAGTTAATGTATACTTTCAAATCGGATTTTCTTTTAAATATATAACGAATTAGCTACAATTTTCACCGATTTATATTTTTTATTAAAAAAAACTGTACATTTTATCAAAATTCATCATTTTTTTTTTATTAATCATTTTTTCATTTTATCATTTTTTTTATGTACTGTGGTGGTCAAAAGTTTCCTGACAGTTAGTTCCTTTGAATTATTTACCAGAAGGTTTCAGCAAAGAAGAAGAGCAATTGCTTCAAAAGGTAGGAATATATGAATGTTTTCAGACCACGTGATCATTTTTATTGGAAAGGAAGCATGAAAAGGAGCAAAATTTGAAATTCTTGTGTGCAAAAGTTTCAGGCTACTCATCATTCCTTAGTTTATTTCTATCGGTAAAATGTTTTATGGTCGTGTTTGTGAATGAATCAAAGTGAATAGCATAGTTTAAATACAAAAATGTTAAGTTCAGCAATTAATATCTGTAAAGGAGGGATTAGTTTGTCGGTAAAGGGTCAATCGTTTCGAGATATTGCGGCAAAGCTATCCATCGGTAAACTGACTGTAAACGATAATTAAAAATTATATAAAGATGGCCATGGCCTTCAGGACATTCTGATGTCCGGGGGGCCCCGGAAAATGACTATTTTTGTGGAAGGAATTATCAGGGGAAAAACAATTGATGATCCGCATAAAAATGCCGTTGCAATATTTTGCAATTTACGAATGAAAATATTGTTGAAATAAGTCGACCTACCATATCAAGGTGCTGAAGTGATTCAGAATTTTATGGAAGAGTCGGTGTTAAAAAAAATTTCAGACGTATAAAAAATACAAACGTACCCGACTGCCGTTTTCCAAGGAACACAAAGTGTAGTCAAGTGAAAACTGGGCAAAAATTCTATTTTTCCATAAATTGAATTTCATATTTCTTTGGAAGTGATGGCAGACACTAAATCCGATGACCTAACAATAAAAGATATGATTTGACATATGTTTTCCTACAATGAAGTGT
Organism: Maratus speculifer; assembly: GCA_964019185.1. Classification (NCBI taxonomy): domain Eukaryota; kingdom Metazoa; phylum Arthropoda; class Arachnida; order Araneae; family Salticidae; genus Maratus; species Maratus speculifer. Next base: position 68,215 of record CAXHSM010001495.1, read on the forward strand.
GTTATATTTATATCGTATTGTGTATTTATATAATTACGAACGCACCTAAAAAGTGCAGGATTCCTTTCTTGCGTAGATATAGAAAATGTGGTATGGTCACAGCAAAAAATGAACCAACGAATTAGCTCTCTGTACTATTATGGAGATAAATGAAAATAGTAAAATCTTGGTTGTCTTTTTTAAACATAATTATTTCTGTTATTGTTCGTTATCTATCTTGTTCTAAAATGCTACGTTCCGATAACGACCGGATAAAAATTAAGAAAACGAAATATTAAATTATAAACAACTAAACATTTTTATAGTTAAAAAAAAAAAACTTTTACATCGATTCATTTTTTCCACTCAGCTTTACGACTAACTAGGTGTTATTGTTCGCCGCACATCTTTTTCTAAAAGGCTACGTTCCGATTACGACTAGATTAAGAATGAAACTAATACTGTCACTAATTGTTTAGAAAAAAGAAATAGAAAACAAAATATTAAATTTTAAACAACTAAACATTTTTTGTAACCAAAAAAAAAAAAAAAAAAAAAAAAAAAAAAAAAAAAACACTACAGCGATTTATTTTTCTCCACACAGTTTTACGACTAATTAGGTGTTATTGTTCGCCGTCCGTCTTGTTCTAAAATGCTACGTTCCGATAACAACTAGATTAAAAATGCAACTAATACTGTCACTAATTGTTAAAAAAGAAAAGAAATAGAATACAAAATATTAAATTTTAAACAACTAAACATTTTTTGTAACCAAAAAAAAAAAAAAAAAAAAAAAACATTACAGCGATTTATTTTTCTCCACACAGTTTTACGACTAATTAGGTGTTATTGTTCGCCGTCCGTCTTGTTCTAAAATGCTACGTTCCGATAACGACTAGATTAAAAATGCAACTAATACCATCACTAATTGTTAAAAAAGAAAAGAAATAGAATACAAAATATTAAATTTTAAACAACTAAACACTTTTTGTAGCCGAAGAAAAACACCACAGTGATTCATTTTTCTCCACACAGTTTTATGACTGACTATGTATTATTGTTAGTCGTCCATCTTGTTCTAAAACGCTACTTTCCGCTAACGACTGGATTAAAAATGTGACTAATACCGTCACTAATTGTTAAAAAAGAAATAGAAGACAAAATATTAAATTATAAACAACTAAACATTTTTTGTAGCGGAAGAAAAACACCACAACGATTCATTTTTCCCCACACAGTTTTATGACTGACTATGTATAATTGTTCGTCGTCCATCTTGTTCTAAAATGCTATTTTCCGATAACGACTGGATTAAAAATGTAACTTATCGTTATTTGACACGCAGTGGGTGCACTTAACTTGATAGTCGCTGGGGGCGCTTCTCCACTAACATTAATCTGCCTGTTTCGATTATATGTGTTAATGCTTTCTCACCTTTTCGAAGACATAAAAGAAAAAACTGAAAAAACTGAAAGATAAATTGAGCTGGCAAGGATTGCGTTGTCTGATAAAGGGTTAAATAGATAGGTTCGTTTAAAACAAGCTAGATGCACGGTGAATTTTTATCTTTTTTTTTTTTTTTTTATCTTTTTTTTTTTTTTTTTTTTTTTTTTTTCCTTGGAATTAGAATCTATAGCAAGAACAGGCAGATGGTAGTTTTCAATGAATTATTGCAATTTCGTGGACTTGGTTTAACGATAATTCGAACATATCGAAGCTGTGAGAGACTTTGTAACAAGCGAAAAGAAACTTTTACAAACATCAATATGGTGTATTTTGATAAATGAAGTGGCGTTTGAAAAAAGAAGGTTTTTATTTGCTTCATTGAATTTAAAACTAAAATAAAAATACTTAGTAATCTATCTCTAGTAAAAATTAAAGTGGATGTGAAAAGCAACACGAGACACGTGTTTTAAGGTGTCGGGTAATATAGCAAAATGTAATGAAAGGTTAAAATATGTTATCTTAAAAATTATGAGACATAAATGTGAAAAAACTGTAATAAGTAGTTTAAAAAGCTTTCTTTTTTTATCATAGGAAATTAAGTACATTTAGCATTTAAAAACTTTAAAAGTGGTTTTTGCGCTGTTAGTAGTGATATATGAACATTGAACTAAAAAAGTCAGATTTTTACACCTATGCTAAATCATTATTTTCTCTATTTTGTCCCTATTTCTCTTTCATAGTTTCTCTCTATTTTCATCTAATTAAAATTTGAGCCTTCGGCAATTCATCTTTGTAATCCATTGAAAATGGCCAAGTGGCTTTAGCCAAAGTCGTCGGGAACCTATTTAACATCGTTTTAGAGTTTTAAATGTCATGCATATTTTTAAATGCCATGTATATTTTTTAACATCATATAAATGAATTTTGCTATTTATCAGTCATGACAGATTCAAGACCTGAATGCAAATTATAAAGCAAGCAATGAATATATATAACTTGATTTTTCACGTGCTCATCAAAAGCTGTCTATATGCATAAAACTGAAGTATTTTTGTAATTAAATGAAATTCGTATAGTTAGAAAATCTTTCTGTGTCGTTGAAGTATTAAGTGCGTTTTTTTATATGACAATAAAAAGTATTTTGAAGCACAGAGAGTAGATTACAGGCCGGAATTTCCGTGCCCGGCCCGGCCCGGCCCGTACAGAAATTAGTGAAAACAGGCCCGGCCCGTTATGGCCAGACACAAATTTTACTATTTCTAAATAAATCAGATTTTTATTTTATAATTAAAATTATATTAAAGAATGCTGCATACATATCTATGGAATGATTTTACATTACATTTTTGCAGGAAATACACATTAGCAACATTAATGATTACTCAGATTTTTAGACTTTCAACATTCAAACAAAGATTCATTAAAAAATTAATATGGTTTAGAATAAAAGAAAAAAAAGAAAGTTAAAACATAACTCTTGAATCTGTGTAATAACAGTAGTGAAAAAACACCGATAACACTGGCGATAATTAAAAATCAGAATAATATACTTTGTAAAAATCACTATTAAACGAAAGTACAAAGGAGGTGCGTTTCGAGCTATTCTGTACCCTACTGATGAAGAGCTGTTATTGTTGTGGCTCGAAACGCGTCCTGCTTTATTTTTTCGTTAAATGGTTATAAAAGTAGATTTATGAAAATATTTCTATTAAAGATTCCAAATCCAAATTCATTTTCATATCCAAAAGAGATACTTTTTGAAACATTTTTGAATTCATTATTATTATTATTATTATTATTATTATTATTATTATTATTAGTTTTTTTTTTTTTTTTTTTTTTTATGTACAAGATTAGTAAGTATTTCTATTCTGAAACTATGTACTCGAATGGCGTTATCCATTTTTTGATACAAGCAATTTAAGAAAATACTGTCAAAGTTAGAGTTTTAAATAGAATTTCCGGAAGCGACAGCTTGGAAAAGGATAAAAATCTGTAACCATTTGACAAGAATTTCTTATATCTCAACAAGATTATGCAAGTATCTTATTTACCAAAAATGAAAGCGGCTATTCGATTCCAAATCCCTTCAATAGTCAGGCTTGTCAATTTTATACTTTTACAGTAAAGATTAAATAGAAGATGTGTCAAACTTTTGCGTTGTTGAGAAGCGAATTTAAGAAACACCCAGGAGTATATATCCATAGATTACGTTGACATAACTTCTTTAGCGCTATTAATAATTTTACAAATCATGTTTGTTCTACACATCATGAAAGCAATTAAGTCTAGTTCCGGCTCAGCTCCTCTTGTGGAAAAATAATGCAAGCCTGATCTCTGCCCAGCACGAGTCTGCTAAAAAAATATGAAGCCCAAGTTATACACTATGTAATTATCCGATTCCGATCTCTACACTATACAAGTTACACTTCTGTATTGTTGTTGTCAAATTAGTTTCGTGAACCAGTTATCAAATTAGCACATTTATACTAATTCTTGTTAAAGACATATTCATTGAAAATAACTCATATTTTATAGTCTATTCCGAAGTTTTATAACGGGCCGCAGGCCCGTAAAATTTTTTTATCGGCCGGGCCTGGCCCATTCAATATTTTTGCCGGCCGGGCCCGTTTATTTTATTTGTTGGCCTGGCCCGGGCGATAAAAAAATTATTCTAATTCTGCCGGCCAGGCCCGTTAGAAAATATGGAAGCATTCCGCTTAGCCTGGTACGGTCCACGGACCAGCCCAGGCCAGGCCCCGTGCAGACTTCTAACAGAGAGCCAGCTTGGGCCACACGTACAATTAATTAATAATTATGTATATTTATGTTTGTATCAATCTCTTTAATACATACAATTTGTATCTATTAATTACTTTTAAAAAAATGGATATTTTCGTTTTCATTTTCGGCCGAAAATAAGATCACCGAATATCGTTTTTGGTTTCGGTTTCGACCTAAAAAACCCATTTCGGTCGATAATTACAATACGTTGTTACCAATTCGATGTCAAAGTTCATTCCCCTCCCAGAACTCTATAATGCCCCTCCCCCCCGGAGCCACAGAAACCCCTCCTGGAAAAAAGTGTCTGAATTCAACACTGAACATGAATATTGATGCCGGCGTGAATGTGTTAAAAACAACAGAGGAAGGAATATGGCACCATATAATAACATGCAAATGAAATATTGGCTGCTGTGAAAAGATGTCCTCTGCTACTGAAATGGCACGCGGAAAAAACGAGAAGCTTGAAGGTTATATATTTGATATTATCGAAGAGAATTATTATGAAAGTCTGTATGAAAATCATTTAGCAGGTGATAATTGGAGGGAATGAATGTCATAATTGATGAAGCATCGATTCATCTAAATGACTAGAATTAATAAAAAGATCGATTGATTACTGAAAAAGGAACTAAAAAGACCAACACTGTTACTTCAAACACGGCAAAAAATGTTTTCTCTGGACGATTTATAGAAATTACTGGAATCTCTTGAAAATTAAAGATCAGAAAGTTGAAAAAAAAAGCAAAAATTAAGCCTAATTATTATCAAAACGATCTTTTAAATCTTATTTTTATAGAAGAAATTTCGAAGTTTTATCCAATGGACGTTAAAAGTGTTGAGTTCCATGCACCAAGATAAAGCAAAAAGCCCATACATCGAAAATTTCAGTCGCATTTCTTGAAATACTAACAAGAGAAACTAGAATCAAGTGTATAACGTTTAATCATATTCCAAATAAGTCTTCAGAATATTTCACTAATGGATTATTGTGTTTTTGTAATATTAAAACAAGCTCTTGCGAAACGCCGACTAACAAAGTTGAGTGGACTCTGAAAATGTGTGGTGAAAGAATGGAACAAAATTCTCCTTCAAGTGTTAAAGAAAGCCCTACTATCTTAGAAATCCCGCTGCAATATGATAATATCCTCAAAGGGCTGGTTGACAGATCGTATTAAAAACATAATCGTTTTAATTTACGTAATTTATTTTTGTTGCAAAAATCGTTCTCACGAGTAAATATCCTCTATATCGCGGTAATTAAATTTCTCTTTGCCACAACTTTTGTTCCAAAACAAAATTTTGAGTGTTGCTTTATTTAAAATATCACAAATTTACAAAATTTCCATATAGATTAATAAAAAATAAATCGATTATTAACAGAATTTAAAAGTTTGGATTTAAAAAAAATATAATGAAAATTATTTTAAAGGGAAAAAGAGAAACACCAACACTAAACAGCACATTTATTTATTTATTTATTTATTTTAATTCCACGCTGCCCACGCTTGCACATAAACAATTATTCAACACTTACTATCCTGTCCATGTTGCTTACATTAAAGAAATGACATTAAAAAATAATAAAGGTGCAAATAAAATGTTTAACAAAAAGAAAAAGACACTATAATGGACAAATTATGAGAAATTTATCCAACTGTATTCACACTAAAGAGAATGTTGTTACTTGACCTGCATCATCTAACACAGTTTTTTTAATAAAAAGAGGCAATTTCTTAGGTTCAGAATGGTTTCAAAAGTTTTTATTTTATTATTGTTATTCGTGTATTTAATGTTTTGAAGGGAAATAGTAATATCAACGTTTATCTTCTATTTCTCAGCACTCAGTTTTGTAGACTTGTTTTACAACACATTTTTACATAAATTTTAGATAAATTTACATACAAACAAGTATTTTAAATTATTGTTTATATTTAAATCATTCCTTTTCCATTATAAAAGGAAGTTATTTATTTTAATCAAATTAAAATTGTTCAAATCAAATTATTTAAATAAAATCCAAAAATCTAAAATTTTTGAAAATCCGAAATTTAAAAAAAAAGTTTACGGAGATATGAATAAAATTTTTAATTTCTAAAAGCGAAAAAAATGTTTACAACTGAATTTAAAATGTTGAATCCTTACTAAGACGCAAAAGTTTTTTTTTTTTTTTTTTTTTTCATTAAATGTTTTATTTATTTATTTATTTTTGCTTAAAATGACATTTAAATCATGTTTCTATCTCAATTGGAATAGAAAATATTAATTTTTTAGTTTTGGTTTGTTTTTAAAATATAGCTTTCAAACAATGGTTGTCATAAAAGCAACTTCTTGTGAAAATGCTTTTGTCTTCATGGTGTGTATTTTCACCATTTATCATATTTAAATTGTTATAAGATAAGAACCATTGAAGAAAAACGGTTCAAACTTGGAACATCTCTTTTTCAATTATTTTACTTTAATTTTCATTCAGAAAATTTAAAAATACATATTTACTTTTGAAAATATAATTTTTATTTTAAAAAATAAATTTTTTCTTTAATAATTTTTAATTTTTATAAAAATTAATATTTTTAAAAATGCTGAATCAAAAAAATTGTACATTTCTGTTGATTTAGGTGTTAAAAAAAATTACAAAAAACAAAACAAAAAAAATATTTCGATTTACAACGATTTTAAATCACCCCACTTTTTTAATAAATTTTAAATTTAAATTTAAAAATATATGAGAAGTTTTATAATTTGATATAGTTTACAAATATAGTTAACCATCACAATTTTTTTTTAAATTTTAACTAAATAAATAAAAATTATTTTTAAATGCGTTCCGGAATCCCTTGAACCGAGAAATATACATTTTGAATCCTAATGTTTTTTTAACCGCAGTATAAGAAAAGCATTTAAGTAAAGCATTTTAAATGTATCATTTAAATCTAATGTAATTTTCACTATTTCTTTTTCTTCTTCTTCTTCTTTCTTTTTCTTTTTAATATTCGCGCGAAAATACTTTTGTTGTTTGGAAGGAAATATTATTTGTGAAGTTTCAGAATTCACAAATATAATTAAAAACATCATATCAAAATATGAAGCAAATGTCTCGTCTAAATATATTTTTAAATTTTAACTGCTTTGCAACATTACTTGGTCATTTTAAATATGATGTAATTTCTTTTACTTGCTATGCTTTTAACGCACATTAATGAATTAGTTATTTAAAATTTTTATCTTTTTATTTTCTTCTATCTTGAATAGAAGAAAGTATTGTAATCGAAATTTTTTCGACTTCCGGTTTTCGACGGATTTACACGTTTTAGGGGTCAGAGATTCCAAAAACATGTTTTTACAAAATGTCTGTCTGTCCGTGTGTCTGTGTGTCTGTGTGTCTGTCTGTGTGTCTGTATGTCGCCATTCTACCATCAAAAGGTGTATGAAGTTATGCATAGAATTGAACCAAATTTTTTGTGAATGTTTTTGGCTGTGACAAGCAGGTCCTCCTTCAGTTTTGAAATATTCTGCCAGAAGGGGGCGCTGCAACCGCGATTTTTGTGCCATTTTCAATATTGTACCGGCCAAAAGTATGTGAAGTTATGCATCGAACTGAACCAAATTTTTTGTGTAAGTGTATGACTGTGGCTAGTTGGTCCTCCCTGAATTTGATAAACTTTTCTACCAAAAATTGAACCGACTTCAAAAGCTACTGCAAAGTGAAAAATAATTTTTTTACAGAATAGTATTAAGAAATTAAATTAAGAGCGTAGTATTTATCATGCGTATTATTATTTTTATGTAGATTAATTTGATTTTTTGAAGTCGGTGCCAGCCAAGCCAAGTTAAATGTAATTTTCCAATAGACACGCATCCAAGTATCTACGAGTTTTTTTACGATTTGCATTGGATAATTAATTTTAATTTTGAACTTGGCTTGGCTGGCACTGACTTCAAAAAATCAAATTAATCTACATAAATATAATAATACACATGATAAATACTACGCTCTTAATTTAATTTCTTAATACTATTCTGTAAAAAAATTATTTTTCACTTTGCAGTAGCTTTTGAAGTCGGTTCAATTTTTGATAGAAAAGTTTATTTTTCTCTTTTTAGTTAAAAGTTAACGATTTTTTGAAGTCAGTTAATAAAAATTATAATACGGGAAAAATCACTGTAAACCATACACGTATGTCAGGAGTGGGGTTCGAACCCACGATCTCTTTCAAGAACCAGAAATCAAATCTGCTGTCTTACACCGCTCAGCCACCTGACTGCACTCCATTCGGCGAGCTTCGTCATCATCCATGTTACTTTTAGTTTGCTAGAAATCACTAATTTTATTAGTTTTTACTTAATTACTAAAAAAGTACTGAACCAATTTCAATGAAATGGAAGAAGTACCAATGGAAGAGTAGCCTCTTTCATTTAACACAAAAAACAAATTAATCGGTTGGATAGTTTCGGAGTAATCGGTAAACATACATAGAAAAAAAATACATTCGCGCCAAATTTATAACATCCTCTCCTTTTTTGAAGTCACTTAAAAATATATATAACACGGAAATTTTTTTTTGTATTCTATACACATATGTCAGAAGTGAGATTCGAACCGACGCTCTCTTTCAAAACCAGTGAATAAATCTGGTGCCTAATAGACCGCTCGGCTGTCCGGACTTCATTCGCTTCAGAGAACTTATTCAATGTCATGTTACTTTTCGCAAGTCTATTCTCTTTTTGAGTACTCTTTCACTGATAAAGTATTGAGTTAATAAAAAATCTCTGATACTCTGTGTTAATGGTTAAATACATAATATTCCTAATAGCATAATTAGTATTTAACTTGTTAAATATATATTTAAAAATTATAATACGGACTATTGTATACACGTACGTCAGGACTGGGGTTTGAACCCACGCTGCCTTTCGAAAACCAGATCTTAAATCAAGCGCCTTAGACCGCTCGGCCAGCCCGGCATCGGTAAGTTTATTCGACATCCATATTACTACTAATTTGCGAGAAATCACTAATTTTATTAGTTTTTGCCTAATTACTAAAAAAGTACTGAACCAATTTCTATTAAACGGAAGTGGTACCAATTCGAGAGCAAGCTCTCTCATTTAACACCAAAATCAAGTTAATTGGTTGGATAGTTTCGGAGTAATCGGTGAACATACATAAAAAAAAATACATACGCGTTGAATTGATAACCTCCTCTCCTTTTTGGAAGTCGGTTAATAATACGGATTATTGTATACACGTACGTCAGGACTGAGGTTTGAACCCACGCTGCCTTTCGAAAACCAGATCTTAAATCAAGCGCCTTAGACCGCTCGGCCATCCCGTCATCGGTAAGTTTATTCGACATCCATATTACTACTAATTTGCGAGAAATCACTAATTTTTAACCATTTGAAAAATGGTTGTTGTTTTCGGGAGAATGGACCCGATGATGTTACCACTTTTGAATGATGTTACCACTTTTGAATGATGTGGTCACTTTTGAATTTAAATTAATTTCTTTACTTTTAGAAGAGTTTTTATTTGAATTTAAATTAAATTCTTTACTTTTAGAAGAATTTTTATTTGAATAGTAAATTAAAATGGTTAAAATCATTGTAATAAAGGAGAAAACTAACAAATTTAAAAATGGGTAGACGGAAATTAACAGATACGGAAAAAGCCGAAGCCAAAGAAATGAATGAACGTGAATATCGCATTCAATGATATTAAACACAGTCAACATGTATAAGTTGCTTATTAGTTTGGCGATTCGTATCATTTGGCGAAATTGGTCGACGGGATAACTGAGTAATACTGTATTTGGTTTGGCGCAAAAACGTCTTTCAATGCAGAAAATGATAAAATCAAAAGATTATTGAGCCGCTGAAAACCAATTACGTGTTGAAAGGCGATCACGAAAAAGGAAGCAATTTAATGCCGAACCGATTAATTGTAAAACATCATGTCGCCAGGGCGACCAATCCACTAGCCATGGCGTTTTACTATCGGTCGGTTCTAACCAGGAAAATTTGAGTGCCAATAGTGATTCTAACAAGCCGGAAAATGTTATAGCTATTACTCTTGATTTTCCACCACCTAAAAAGAAAACTAAAAAGCAATCGGCTTGGGAAAAACTGGGAAAAAACTTTTTTGATTCGATGTCTGATGGACCCATTCACAGATGCATCTGCTGCGATCGATTTTGGTTTAAAACCTCCATCACCAAAATTCTGCTCTGTAAAATCAAACAATATATGCCAAAGTCTTACAAGTATAACAGTATATGCCAAAGCTGTATTTTAATAATGATTACTTTTGCACCAACAATGTTAAATAGTTTGAAATGTTTCTTTCGTCGCCAACTTTTATGCTTGGCGACAATAGAGTGATATAACTTAAACGAACCGTACCTTCAAATTGCAGCATGTATAAAGTCATTTATAGCAGTGGCACGGATAATACACAATAAAACAACTGGTATTTAGCTTAAAATGATAGATGAATGTATCGAGTGAAACATTTTTCAAATGGTTGGGGTAATTTCTTAAATTACAATTATTTTTTTTTTTTATTAGTTTTTGCCTAATTACTAAAAAAGTACTGAACCAATTTCTATTACACGGAAGTGGTACCAATTCGAGAGCAAGCTCTCTCATTTAACACCAAAATCAAGTTAATTGGTTGGATAGTTTCGGAGTAATCGGTGAACATACATAAAAAAAAATTACATACGCGTTGAATTGATAACCTCCTCTCCTTTTTGGAAGTCGGTTAATAATACGGATTATTGTATACACGTACGTCAGGACTGGGGTTTGAACTCACGCTGCCTTTCGAAAACCAGATCTTAAATCAAGCGCCTTAGACCGCTAGGCCGGCCCGGCATCGGTAAGTTTATTCGACATCCATATTACTACTAATATGCGAGAAATCACTAATTTTATTAGTTTTTGCCTAATTACTAAAAAAGTACTGAACCAATTTCTATTAAACGGAAGTGGTACCAATTCGAGAGCAAGCTCTCTCATTTAACACCAAAATCAAGTTAATTGGTTGGATAGTTTCGGAGTAATCGGTGAACATACATAAAAAAAAAAAATACATACGCGTTGAATTGATAACCTCCTCTCCTTTTTGGAAGTCGGTTAAAAATAATCCGCCGGAAGGGGAGACTCCAATCGCGATTTTTGTGCCATTTTCAATATTGTACCGACCAAAAGTATAAGCAGTTATGCATCGAATTGAACTTTTTGTGTAAGTGTATGACTATGGGTAGTTAGTCCTCCCGGAATTTGAAAAGAATCCGTCGGAAGGGGGCACTGCAATCGCGATTTTTGTGCCATTTTCAATATTGTACCAATCAAAAGTACATGAAGTTATGCATCGAATTGAACGAAATTGTAAGTGCGTGGCTATGGCTAGTTGGATCGCCCTGAATCTGAAAAAAAAATCTGCCGGAAGGGCGCGCTGCAATAGCGAATTTTATGCCATTTTCAATATTGCATCACTTAAAAGTGTATGAAGTTAGTTCTAGAATTGAACTAAATTTTTTGTACATGATTATTTTTTGGTAAGGCAAGTAAGTCCTCCCTGAATTAAAATAAAAAAAAAATCTGCCTATCATTCTATTGTCCATCGGCTCGTGCAGAGACGGAAATTTGTTTTTACTCCGATTAATTGATTGAAGCAGAAATTTAAGATGAAAATCAAAGTTGTTATGGTATTGAATTAAAATTATTAAAGCATTAAAATGAGTAACTATTTTTTTTATATTAAAATGTACCTATGAGATAGAAGAAAGTTTTGGGATTGGCACATCCAACTAGTTTGATAATCACGTGAAGATACTTTTGTTGCTCGAAAGGAAAAATTTTTTTCCCCGCTGCCTTAGAATCAACAGCAATACCTTAAAAGATCATTTAGAATTGTGAAATATCTCACGTAAATATATTATACCTTTCACAATATTACTGCTTATCTATTTTAAATACGACGTATTTTTTCCATTTACGGCGGTTGACGCATTTAAATGAATTCATTAATTTAATATTTTCTTTTTCTTATAATATTCACAAGTAAATACTGTTTTATGACGTGATTTTCAATACTTCCCCGCTCTAAACTCGTAATTATTAAAATGTTTTTTTTTTTTTTTTTTCATTGTGATAGTCGCATGTAAATATTTTTTTTTATTTGAAGGAAATATTCTTCTTTGATCATTTTGCAACAGTTTAAAATAATAACTTTTTTAATATATCTAAAAAATGTCTCTGAAAATGCTGAAAATTTGAATTTAAAATGGAAATAAATCCTCAAAAAATGAATCGAATTAAAAAAAATAAATGCAATCTGCACACCGGGAACTTCTAATATACAAATGATTTAAAATTTTTTAAATTCTTATGTATAGTTTTTGCACTTATAAAGCTTTTTTAATGGTACGATTTTGACCAACTTTAACATTAAATATCTCAAAAAATAACAATTCGATTTAAAAACTGTCTATAGCAGCGTATTTATCAAACATTTCTTTATAATACTATCAATTTTTATATTTTCGTGTGCAGTAGTTTTTTTAATATTAGCAAAAAAATGCCCTCGTTCATCATTGTCAGCGGCGGTGACAGCGTTAGTTACTTTTTTTAGAACTGAAAGAAAAGATACAACATTCAACTTTCAAACAGTAGCTTTAGCGATAGTAACGAAGGCCTTCATCCCATCGTCAAGTCGCGTTCTATCCAAAATCTTTTAGATTAATCAAATTTAACTCATTCTCTTTTTCTAAGCTAAATTCACTGGGTTAGCATATGCTTGTTGCTAATATTTCATAACATCATCCTTTCAGCAACCATGTAAAAATGTAGTTAATCCATTATCCGCTGATGTGGATGCAATGGTAAAAATAAATGCAAATGCTTAAATTACCACTATTTCTCAGTTAAATATTTTATCTCTTTTAATAACAGAAACTTTGACAATTAAATAAAGCCAATATTTCCTTTCAAAATTGTTGGCGGCAAACGTTTTTCAGAAAAAAATAGATAACATTTAGCATGTACTAACAAAATGCATTTTATTTAAAATACACAAAGTAAAGGGTATAAATATTTTATGCAACGAATTATATAAATATACATCATTGATTACAATAGGCTCAGGTACTTCGACTGTATATTTCTTTGAATCATGTCACTTTCCGATTTTCAAGTCTATTACTTGAGGTAGATATTTACCATCTGTAATGGGCTGATGGTTAGACACTCTAATCGCTGAAGTCACAACTTTGGCCATAAGAGGTGATGATGAGGCACCTGTTAAAATTCTGGGACTTCGCCGAGATCCAGAAATTGCACCCTGGAGATTGTGGATAAGATCTTCACGCAATGCCACTCCATTCTCATCTAAACAAAAGATCAATGAATTCAAAAGAGCATCAGATACAAAAGAATTTTTAAAAAAAAGCTTGTAAAAATATGTCTTGTCAAGAACAGCTTCACGAAAAAAAAATATTTTAAAGGAGTTTTACCACTAAAGTTCGCGGGATTTTTTTTATTTATATTTTTAATTAAGCTATTAGAGTAAATTAAAATAACCAACACTGTTTTCGAAATACTCTTTTCCTGCATACACCTGTTGCAACGTTCGTAAGTTCGTAGCTATTGAAAACATTTCCGTTAACCAAATATCTTAGAATAATATATTTGTCTTCAACACTCTCTTTATTTAACTTATCTCATCCCAACTGATTTTTACCTGTTTCCAAGACCAGCGCGTAATTAATTCTTTCCGGCATAGAAGAATTCTGTTCGTGAGAAATTGTTGACTGACACCGGAATTTACAAACGACTTTTTTAGAAATTAAAAACGTGTCACTTTAAATTTTCATTGTAAAAGCAACATTTTGTTAAAATATTCTTGGTGCCGTTTGTATGTTTGGAATTAAAATTGGGTGGTTCTGGATGCGAGTCCACAATGTGAGCCTGAAAAAATGACCGTGTTTGAGATCCCTTTCACGACACAATCTTCTCTTAGAAAATCCATTCTATTAATGCATTATTTCTTATGAATACCACCATTTCACTCGTTTGATACCTTTCGACTACTGGCAGTCTAAATGTTTCAATAAAATGAATAAAATACTTTTGCTCTTTCAAACTATGCTTTTCTGCTCATCATAGGCGACTCCTTAAATCATCATCTTGACGTTTTTTAATCATAATTCGGGTAGTCATAATATTGGTTAAATTGAGTGCATATTAGAGATATTTGGTATTAATATTAATTATAACAATGCAATATTATTTTACATTAATATTAATTCACAGAAATATTACTTTATATCGAAAATATTTTCAACAAAATGTTTATGTTGCAGAAACATTGAGAAATATTGGCAATGAAACAGGGAAATATTTTGTCATTTTCAGATCTTTTAACTTACTTTTTTAATACAATATTAATAATATGTAACCACTCCAACGTTAAGGCAATATTCTTAATTTTAGCCTTGATATAGGATGGCAAGTATATGTAGCCAAGATAATATACAACCACTATTAGCCGAACGTTGTTTCACTAATAAGTT